>PVLD010006810.1:62130-97159 GCA_004027595.1 Dinomys branickii | reverse complement strand
TCTGCTGTGATTCTGATGGGCTTTCCTTTATAGGTGATCTGTTTCATTTCTCTGGCAGCTTTTAATATTGTGTTCTTTTGCTGGATATCTGGGATCTTGATTATTATATGCCTGTGTGTGTTTTTCTTTGGATTATGGATCATTGGGGTTCTACATGCCTCGCTTAACTGAACTTCAGTATCTTTTACCTTGTTTGGGACATTTTCTGCTATTATTTCATCAAATATTCCTTTTATATCGTTTGTGAGATCTCCTGCTCTTTCACACACTCCTATAACTCGAATATTGTTACGTTTTGCCTCATCTTGTAGCTGTTGGATTGACTTTTCTTGTGTCTTTGATGATATCATGAGATTTTTCCTTTCACGCTCATAAGCTGCCATGCTGTCTTCAAGTTCTGAAATTCTATCTTCGGTTTCATTTAAACAGTTTTGCATGCTTTCAGCGTTAGTTTTCAAATCCTGGCATTCTCTTTGGACCTGTTTCATTGTTGGTGATTCATTCCTAAATTGCTCTTGTAACGTTTCAATTTGTTTCCTATTTTCTTCTAGTCTTTTGTCTATTTCTTGTCTGTGTGAATGGAACATTTCTTCCATCATTGTTTTCAGCTCGTTTTTTGTCTGATAAATCATTGCGGGTATGTGGGTTATTTCTGCTTTAAGCTCTTTTATGGCCTTTTGGAGTTGTTTCATTTCGGATGCATTCGTTTCATAACTTGAAGTTATGAGGCTTCCTGGTTCCCCTGTATCTTCACATTCAAAACTTGTTCTGGGTGGGGTTGAATTTTGAGACTGCGTTTTGTTCCTCTGTTTTCCCATTTTTGGGTATCACATTCAAAATGTGGAGCTGTAAATTCCACAGGCAGTTCAGCAGGCAAAGGTCTGCTGCAGAGGCTACTCCAATGATTCCTTCTCTTTGGGAGAATGTCCCTTAAGCTGTCTGCTGAGATTTCAGCTTCTACTCCCTACCCCGAGACCTGGCTGGGTCGAATAAACAGGTCGCCATCCCAGGATTCTTGCAGACAGGCCACTCAGGTGTTCCTCCCTGGGTGGAGCTCCTTCCCCTCTCACAAATCCCGTTGGAGCGCCTAGCTAGGTCTTCCCACCCGGGGGATCCCGCAGACCTTCCAGCTGCTTTGATGTCTCTCGCTGGGCTGAGCTTCTTCCCGATTCAGGAAAAACCGGTTAGAGCACGCACTTAACTCACCCTGTGATCGTGCAGACAGGAATGCCGTTCAGATGTTTCTCCCTGGATGGAGCTTTTTCCCGACTCAGAAATCCCACCGGTCGCTGTTGCTCCAGTTCGCGCAGCGCCGGCTGCGGGGGTGGGGTTCTGAGCGGGATCCCGGAACACTGCCCAGTTTGGCACAGTCTGTCCCAGTAGCGTGTTCTCTGAGTTTCCTCTGCTCCGATGCCTCCAAGAAATCCTGGTTACAGCCGCCTCTGAGCTGGTCGGGTTCAGGAGCTGAAGCCGTTCTTCCCTCCGCACTCGCTCTCTCGGCTGTGCGCGATTTGAACCGAGCTGCGGCCCAAACGCAGGACCGATTCCTCGGGTGCCCAGCTCTCAGGCTTCGCCCACTTCTTGCCGCGTGGCTTCTCAGCCGGCCCTTTAATGCTTGGGCCGTGGAGAGCAGCCCGATCAGTTGAAATTTTGCATCCACGGACCGGGCAGCCGCGCGCAAAGATGGGTCTCTGGGAGAGATTCCCTCTGCTGCTCACCTGGTTGCTGTATTCCCGGAAATTGCTGTAGGTATTTTTAAACTTCTTCTTTACTTTCTTCTGTGACCCATTCGTTGTTCAGGAGGTTGTTGTCTAATTTCCAAGTGTTTATAGAGTTTTTGGAGTTCCTTTTGTCATTAATTTCCAATTTCATTGCTCTGTGGTCAGATAATATGCATGAGATAATTTCAATTCTTTTTCATTTTGGTAAGTATGCTCTGTTGGCTATTTTAGAGAAAGTCCCATGTGCAGCTGAGAAAATTGTGTGTTCTTATGTTGTGGGGTGGAACACTCTGTATACATCTACTAAGTCCATTTGTTCACAGATTTGGTTCAAGTCTGTTATTTCTTTGCTGATTTTTTTTCTGGTTGACCTGTCTCTTTGCATCAAAGGGGTGTTTTGGTCCCATATTACAATAGTGTTATTGATTATTTGGTTTTTCATGTCTGTTAAGATTTGACTAATACAGTTTGGTGCTCCAATATTTGGTGCATATTTGTTTAGGACTGTTATCTCATCCTCTGGCAGCTTTCACCTAACTAGTATGTAGTGGTCTTCTTTATCCCTTTTGATTGTTTTTGGTTTGAAGCTTACAGTGTCTAGAAACATAATAGCTCCCCCTGCTTTTTTCTGGGAACCTGTTGATATAGAATTGTTTTCCATCCTTTGACTTTCAGTCTATTGATTTCTTTTTGAGTAAAATGTGTTTCCTATATACAGCATATTGTGGGATTTTGTTTTTTAATCCACTCTGCTAGTGTGTTTCGTTTGACTGGTGAATTGAGGCCATTTACATTAATGGTTATAACTGATATATGTTGGCTTATCCTTGTCATGCTATTTACTTGCTATTGGTTTCCTTTTTTTTTTTTCATTCTGTTTAATTGCTTGCTCTGCTTGAGGGTTCCTTTCTATTGTTCTTGAGATTGTGGTCTCTCTTTTCTGTTTCTAGAATATCTTTTAGTACTTTTTATAAGAATGGCTTGGCACTCATGAAATTCTTCAATTATTCTTTGTTGTGCAAATATTTTATTTCTCCATGGAATTTGAACAGTAGTTTTCAGGGTGCATCAGTCTGGGTTGGAAGCTGTTTTGTCTCAGAACTTGTAATACATCACTTCAAGATCTCCTTGAGTTCATGGTTTGTGTTGAAAAGTCTGCTGTGTTTCTTATGGGCTTTCTTTTATAAGTGATCTGTTCCTTCGATCTAGCAGCATTTAGTATTCTGTTATTTTGCTGGATATCTGAGATCTTGATTATTATTTGTCTGGTTGATGTTTTATGTTTTGTTATGGTTAGTTGGGGTTCTGTATGCCTTGTTTACCTGTACATCAGAATCTTTTTCCGTGGTTGGGAAATTTTCTGCCATTATTTCTGCAAATATTCTTTTTATGTCATTTGTGTTGCCTCCTGCTGTTTCATTGACACCCATTACTCGGACATTATTTCTCTTTGTCTTGTCTTGCAGCTGTTGGATTGATTATTCCTGGATCCTTGTTGATTTTAAGAAAATTTTCCTTTCATGATTGCTACCTGTCATGCTGTCTTCAAGATCTGAAATTCTATCTTTAGCTTCATTCAAGTGGTTTTTCAAGCTTTCAATGGATGTTTTGATTTCCAGGAAATCTCCTTGCATCTGTTTCATACATTCTAATTCATTCATAAATTGCTCATGTAATGTTTCCTTTTGTTGCCCATGTTCTCCTATTTTTAAAAATCTGTTTGTTGTCTAGATGTGCAGATAATTTCTTTCATTGTTATTGTCATTTCATTTTTTGCCTGTGAGATTATTTCTGATCTGATCTCTTCTATGCCCTGATGCAGTTGTTTCTTTACTTCAGATGTGATCATTTCAGAGATTTCCGGTATGGGGCTTCCACGTTCTCCTATGTCAGTGTCTTCTGGGCTTGTTCTGGGTGGAGTTGAGTTCTGAGACTGCATTTTGTGCCTACATCTTGTCATTTTGGATGTCATATAAAAAATGCTGAGCTACAAGCTACGGAGGCAGCTCACAAAAGGACTCTCGGGACCCTAGTTTACCTGGATATCAAACTTATCCCAAGATGGTAGTAGGCAGTGGACTACTGGGCCCAGGATCCCCAGGCAATTGCTGTGGTGCATGACCCAGACCACACCCGTGATGGTAGGGAAATGCTGGCCTTGGTACCAGAGTCTTCAGACTGTGGATGGAAAGTGTGAAGGCCTTAGCCATGGAACCGATAGTGGCCAGACTGTGGCTGCTGCTCTAGGATCCTCAGGTAGCTGGTCAGGAGCGAGCAGTCCTCACCTCCCAACCTAGAGGACCATAGAGCTTGGGGCTGCTCCCGTGCAGCAGGCCTCACCTACCACCAGAGAGGTCCATAGAGATGGGCTCACTCAGGTGCTGCTTCCCCAGGCTGAGCCCCTTCCCTGTCCCAAAGGAGCAGGGCAGAGCTCATGCACAGGCCTCACCCGCCAGTGGAGAGTTCATTGCATATTAGAATCACTCAAGACCTTTGGCAAATTTTAGGTTAGGTGCTTACTTCCTCAATGAAATTAATGTAATTGTCTGGACTTTGCTTTTTCTTAGAGAGAAAAGAACAAAAACAAAATAAAAAAATAAAGACCAAAATAAAACAACACAAAAACAATAAAAACCACAGAATTTCAAAAAAACGTTTATAGGAAATTAACAAATGTATTATGTATTGTTAACTTCAAAGTAGTTGTTCATAGTAACAGATACAGGCATGCAAGATTGATCAAACAATTAAGCATTTACTGCTCCTTTTAATAAACCAATAGAAATTAGTAGTACAATTGTCTTGGTTATCTCATGTATTTTTTTTCAATTCCTTCTTTCTTTCTTTTCTCCTTTCCCTCATCTCAGTTGTTTTCCTTTTGAGTTGTTTCTTCCCCTTTCACACTATCTGTAAACTTTTCAGATTTTATTTACTTTTTCAAGTTCTTACACTAGGGAGACAATGTAATGTTTACACATGCAAGTCAAGATCAGACATTTTTAAGAGGATGAATCTGAGTATGCGGAAGAGGATCAAAAGTCAAATGAATGGAAGTAAAAATATTTTTTCTTGTTTTTATATTAACTGATTTTAGACTTTATGGTTAGTAGCATCTTCTTCCTTAGTGTGCTAACACAAAGCATTGCATAAATATGAAAAACAATAATATTGAAATGAATATAATTATTAAAAAATAAATTTTAGTTGTAATAAACATTCTTAAGGTCTTTATTCAGAACATTCCCTCTAGGAGAATTTAAGTATAGTATATTTCAAATGTAATTTAGAAATTGTTCATTTAATTAACAATTAATTTGACCTTAAGTAAGGTTAAAGTTTAATTACTAAGTAATCTATTTGGGCTTCCAAAGAATAATACAAAAACTCAAGGGTTTGTAAAACATAACAATATTTATCCCCCAATAAAATAATATGAAAACTCTAAAATTAGAAAAATGTGGTAGTAACTAAGAACTATTTATCAGTAGCCTATATTTAGCTCATTAATATAACTCTTCCATAAAGTATGGAAGAAATCAGTAAATTTACAATATATCAAGTTTCACAGATTAAAGAAAACATAACTAGTTCTTTCTTACAAGAATATATTGATCTCATACAGTTTTTAGGTGTTCCTCATTAAAATGCCAGTGATCTTCATTTTACCTAAAAGAAAAAATTTATGTCAACTCAAAAATTATGTCAAAATTATAAAGTTACTACACATTCCATACTTTAACAAGTGTATCAGACTCAATAATTCCAAATAAAATGTTCATTTGCATAAGTTTAATGTTTTCATAAATGAGATTTTCCTATTTTGCCAATCTGACGGTGTTTTACCTACATTTTGCTTATACCCAGTAATATTGTGCAACTTTTTATATCTTTCTTAGTGAGGTTCTGTGAATTACCTGGTCTCTTCTCTTGCTATCCTTTCTACTGAATTTGTTTTTATGATTAATGACTTGTAGGTTTTCTTTTTGTACAGTGAGTATTAGCCATTTGCTATCTAGCTGTAATGTAATTCCTCCCCTAACTGGGTCTTACCATTTCACATTATGTATCCTCTTTGATGTGTAAATTTTATCACTTTACTGTAGCCCATTTAATGTAGTATACTTTTCCTTTATGGTGTTTTTACATTCCATATTAATAAAATTCATTAAACTTTTATTCTGTAGCTTTTCATAAGTATCTAAAAGTTTTCCTCCCCATTTCCTGGCTATTAATCCAGGATTCATTTATTGTGGGTTTTCAGTAGGTGATCTTTTGTTTTCCACTGGGTAAGCAATTATTCAAGCAACATTTCATCAAATACATGTGACATAAGCTATTTTGTGTCTTTCAATTGTTAGAAATTATTTTGAGGGTAAATGTATCTCCTTTATAATTTTAAGTAGTAGCTGCTCATTGAATATGAGATATATTTAATGAATGTAGTGAACAGAATGCAGCAGAAATTATAAAAAATAGTAGCTTCTGCCTTAGCTTTTCTCTGTTAGTATTTCTGTCCATTATGCAAGGAAAATAACTGCATATTGAGAAAAGCCTTACAGAGAGGTCTTAGTCCAAGTTGTATCTAAAGCTATTTTTGGGCAGCAGCCATCAGACAGCAACATGTGTACAGCTACACAAGTCTGCCTAGAAACAAATCTTCCATGTCAGCCTTGCAGTGACTTGCTTCAGCTCTTCTCTTGATTGTAGACATCTGAGTGCTCAGAGAAACCACACTTACCTGGAGGTCTGAGATGAAGAAAGTGTGAGATTGGACATGTTTGGTCTTTTAAACTGCTAAATCTGTATATATTAGTAATACAATTGCCCTCTTCCTTTGTTTTCAACTACAATTTCCATGTTCAAAATCTAGTTCATATGCTAGCAATGACTTGGAATTTGTTAGAAATGGAGAATTTCATGCCTCATTCCACACCTACTGAATCAATGTCTATATACTAACAAATTTCTCAGGTGACTTTTGGGCCAATTAACATTGAGATGTTCTGATCTAGAAAAATTTGTTCTTTTCATCAATGGGGGAAAATAGTTATCTAAAAATTGATTGCTGTTAAATGGTAGAGCTAATGATGATGAATGACATTTCTCAGAAAAGAAGGAAGAAGACTGGGTAAAAATATGCTACTGAAAACCTTTCCCAAAGGAATCAGACCATCATCCCATTAAATGGTAACACACTGAATTGGAACTTTAAATACAAAGAAGAAACAACAATGACGTCATTATTTTACATTTGAAAAAAAAGAACTTTGACAAGATAAATGATAGAGAAGCAAAAACCAAACAGGCAAGTTTTTTATGATGCAGACAATTGTTTTTCTCAAGGATATGAAAAACTCCATTTGCTTCTCTTAGAGATTTGAGAAACAAACAAGTAATACAACTCATGATAATCTACATTAAATGCAGAGAAAATGACTTTTTCTCTGTGATTACTCATGTTTACACATACCAGGCACTTGCCTTATGTTGGATAAATTTTGAATCTTGATTTGAGTTTTGACTCCTTGTTTGACCATTTTTCTGTGACAACCAGCATTGTCAAAATGTTATACTCCATTATGTCTTATGTCTTGAGTGACAAAGCTTTCCTCTCTAAGGGTGCTGTCATTTTTATTTCTTCAAAGCAATCTAACACATTTAGGGTGTTTTTTGCTTTTCCTGGTTCAGAAAAACTGCCTACTGAGTTAAATTTTTTTATGATAATAGAAAAAGTTATTTAAATATAGGTTTTAGAAAGCTGAAGTTAATAATTATTATCTTGATATCTGTGACTTTGAGAAAGATTATAAATATTTTAAGTTTTTCTTCTCTTAGCTTTGAGGTGCTTCTGAAAATGTACACTGTAGAATGCCTTACTGAGGAACAAGGAGATGTTTAATAGTAGGAGTTTGATTAGATAATTTGCATTACTCCTTACAATGTTGAGGGACTATTAATGAGTAGAAAAATGTTCAAGACATTAAATAGAAGAGCATTTGACAAAGCAAAACACATTACATGATGTCGCTGTATAAAATATATGAAGGACAACACACCATAATATTCTCAACATGTTACTTTATGATGGGGCTTATGGATGCTTTTACATCTTTACCTGTACTTGCTAAAGATTTCAAACATAGTCTTTAAAACATTTGTGTCTTCTGCATATTGTATGAGTCCTATATCTTATCAGAATTTATATTATTTTTATTACAAACTACAACCCTAATTTTATACACAATATTACATTTTTTTGTCTTTTCGAGATAGGGTCTCAACATGCAGTTCAGGCTGGTCTTAAACTTACTTTGTAGCCCAGACTGGCCTCAAACTCATGATGATCCTCCTGCTTTCCGAATGCTGGGATTACAGGTGTGTACCAGCAACATTACAGTTTTAAAAATACTACTCAATTTAGTTTCTAAAATATCCCATTTTTCCTCCAAGGTAAGACTTTATCCTCCATTGATTGTTTATATAACTTAGTACATAGCTTTATAAATACAGAATGAACTTGATAAATATTAATTGACTATCCACAATTGATTGCCTTTTAGGATGAATTTCACACAAGGAAAGAGGTATCCTGTAACAAAACTATGGAACTACTACATTGTCACAGATGCATTCTTTTTTGTGAAATGTATGAGGATATTAAATGGCAACCTGACTTGTAGCTATATGGGATGGAATTCCTCTAATACAGAATGGGAAGATATGTTCTTAATGAGCAGGTAGTATTGTGAATGTGGATTTACCATAGCTGATTGCTATACTTTGGTCCCTCCCATCAGCCATGGATTTGCTAAATGCCCTCACACTTTCTCATGTCATTATACATTGGACTGAGACAAGATTGAGAATAAAACAACAGACGGACACTCATGACGCTAGCTGGTTTTATATGTTCCAGTCAATTGAGAAGCATCTTGTCTAGATGCAGCACTGTGTTTTAGTTTGCAATAAAGGCATTGATTACTTAATTCTGGCAAGGTAAATTCCATAGGTAGAATTCTGAACCCACAGCAAAAATTAATGGAACATTCCAGACTCTATCCAGAAAGAATTACTAAGACCTCAGAGACTTCCACAATGAAATAGTAGATCAATTTATCCTGTAAAGAAGTCGGACTAGAAGAGAAAAGGCTAAAGAAAAAGGGAAAAATGGAAAGGGTAATGGAAGAAGAAAGGCATAAGTATGAATACTGAACCAATATCAGTTGTAAAGCAAATAGCGATACCATCCATTTGAATTTATCCCTTTCTTTGTTATATACATAATTATACTTTCTGCTTAACTTTCCTTATTAGCTCTAATGCTTCTTCTTGGCTATTTTTTATAGGCACATTTATTGAAGTAAACTTTAAAATTTTATTTTTTGGGTAAAAATGTAGCAAGATAAATTGTTAACAGAAAAGGAAGTTAAATATAGAACACTGAGAGGTGTTAGGCTTGGAACTGGAGCCAGAAAACTGATGTAGTCTGTAGAGAAAGTGCTGCCATTGTTTTACTACAGATAATTCTATTAAATGGGATCATCTTCAATGTAAACACTGCTATTATAAATTTGACCTACAGGTTTTAAATTATATGCACAAAATATATTCCAAAGGAGAAAAACTCAACCTATCAAAGTTTTAATCTTTTTACTCCTACATTACTGAAGATCATTTGGGATAAGATCAGGTATAAGTGCATCTGTGGACTCATGATCTGAAGCAGAACCACACAGGAAGCCAGGAACAGTATCACCACTGAGGGATTCTGGGACTTGAATAGGAACAGGTTAAAAATGTAAGCAAGAACTCATAACACTGGCATCAGGAACCAAGATCAGATTTTGGAGTTTTTGTGCAAGTATTTAATGTTAGGAGAGGGTCAAAGTTTCAGGAGTGGCTCGCTTTGGTCATGTAGCTGCACATAAGGGGAGAACCTGGCAGTTTGAAGGAGTGAAAGGGTGGAAAAGAGGAAACTTTCTAATAAAAGCTGTATCTGTCACTTCTCATGTGGTAGAAACTGTGCTCAGTCATGCCCCATACATTATGGCTTTGGACCAGTACTCACAGCAACTTTGTGATATTAGTTTTACTGTTATCATTTCACTAGATGTGGGAGTTTAAATATTTTTCCAATATACTGTAACTCAAAGAGATCTATGCTCAATATTTGATCTGAACTCACCTTTCCTAGTCTACCAATACTTTGGTCACACCCAAGGCCCATATTCCTATTTCTCTGAATGCATTACAGTAATACTGTCTTGTTTTTTTCTCTCCCACAAACATACGCATGTATAAAATATGTTTTCATGATTTAATTTTCAAAAAAGATTTAATTTTATTGAATGTGTAATTACTTTTTAAAATGTTTACTTTTCATGCAACACATGTAGGTAGTGAATGAGAGTTTTATAATTATTACTGATAGACTCAAGTAACTGGTACTATCTGGTTCCCTTTGGTAGTCACTTGAACTCATTTGATAGCTTGACATTTAAGTGCATTCAACTTTGGATTAGAAAGTATTACATTTGAATGTTATTTTGGGACTTTGCCTTGATAGGAAATCATACAGTCATACACACAAACACCTCTGCCATTTATACTCAGACAAAAAAGGAAATTTGTTACATGCATAATTAATCCAGAAACCTGAGATGTTAACAGAAAATAGTAGAAACATATCTAAATTCCATTTGTTTAATATATCACTTCTCTCACAAACTCTTGGTTCCTCATATTTTCAAATGATTGTCATTGCTTAAAGGAAGAATTGATCAGGTAGGAGGAAAGCAAGAGGAGATATGTCCCTCTTGAATAATTTATGTCATTATCCTTTTATATTCCAAGATTACCATGGTGATTATTAATTTGTCAGTCAAGTAAAATTGTTATTCATGTTTCTCTTTTGCATGTCAGAGTGCATCGCTAATTTATAAGCATCAAACTGCAGTAATCTGTTTTTCCACCTACACAGTGTCAATAAGATTTCATTTCTGGCCTTGCAAATGGAAAGCCCCACTTCACTAATTGGGTGGATGAATTGGCAGCTCCAATACTTTAGGTATTCGGTCAATCTCTTTTCATTTCATTAAAGGTCAAGAATATGTACACACATGCAAATGTGTTTTTCCCATTTGGAAAATAGATAGGTTAAAGTGATGCAGTAGTTAGAAACGTTGAGAGCTGGAAGTCTCATGAAAAGCTACTAGGAAATATTTCATAGCACCTTCGAAGAGTAGCCATATTAGCAAGAATGAAGGCAGTGACTAATATCTTCATAATCTGTTTTATCACCTTTAATATAATTGCCCACGGAAAAAATGAGAATTTTAAATTAGAAGAGATTTATGCATTTCAAGTACCTGTTTAGATACGTGACAAATTCAGTTTCTGTTTTCATTTCTTTTAATGTGATTCATTTAGTTGACTTTTACGTTGATATACAATCTCTCTATTTACCAGATGCTAATCAATGATAACCTTGCTGCATTATTTGTAGCTAAGAAACAACCATAATGGGAAGGAATTATTGATTCTCAGTAGTCATATTGGTTTCAAATTTCATTTATTAAAGTGAAGATTTCTAAAGCAATTGTGCAATGCTATATGGTTGTTTTCTTTGGGGATTTAGTGCTGCATATTTCAAAACATTATTCCTCATACTGGAAATCACAACTCTTTCATAACAGATGGTTCAGCATCTTGATTCCTGCAATGGCCAAACGTCAGATTTCTGAGACTGACCCTTGTTGCCTCGTCATTCAGCCCTGCTGGTGCGTCTGCCCACAGCTACCCATAGTCCAAGGGACAGTGACAAAATTCTCTCTTCAGCCCTGAAAGCAATCAGTTTATGCTATGAAACACATTTGATGACTCTTATTATCTGAGGTTCCATATTTAACACAGTTGAAACAGCTCACAAAATCAACCAGCCCTTGCTCACACAGCTCTAGAACTGGACTTTATAAACTCTAGTAGGCACAGCTAGCTTCATAGAATGACTTTGTTCTTTGAAGAGCTCTGGTGTCTAGAGGTAGGCTCAGCTTTTTCCTCAGAAATTTGGTACAGAACAACAATAAAATGATTTATGGGTATGATTCCAGATAAAGTCTCAATGCAAAGTATCTTAGTCTGTTTGGGCTGTTATATCAAAATGTCATAAACTTTATGGCTTATAATAAACAGAAACTTGTTCTACATACTTCTGGAAGCCAAGCAATCCAGGATCCAGGTACCAGCAGATTTGGTGCTTAAAAAAGTCTCATGTCCTGGTTTATGGACAGCTGTCACCTCATTGTGTTCTTACTTGGCTGAAGGGGAGCGGGAACTCTTCCAGTGTTCTGGAGTACTTCCAGTCTTGCAGAGTACTTCTTCCAGTCTTAAGGGTTTTGCCTGATGGCTTAATCACCTCTCAACAGCCCCATCTCCTGACATATCACATGAGAGCTGGGTTTCCCGATATGAATTTGAGGGGCACATACTCAGTTTGTGGTGTAGGGCATAGATAGTTTTGCTTAATATAATAGTGAGATCTATGCTTCTTTGTTTTTTCCTGCTTGTCACCTTTCCGCAAAGCTTGTCTACTACAGGCCTTCGTATTTTCAAGTACCAAAGTACATTCAGATGAAAGTCCTTCTCACTGCTCTGCAAAGGCCTCTGGAGGGGCTAAATCACATGGTGTGTTCTGAAGTGTCTGTGGTGATATATGCCTATTATCCCAGCAGTCTGGGAGGCTGAGACAGGAGGATCAAAAGTCAAGTGTAGCCTAAGCAACTTAGTGAGGAAGTGAGATCCTCTTCTAAAATAATAGATTAACTAATTGATTAATTTCAAAATGGGTTGGGGGCATAGCTCAATGTGCAGGCCCTAGGTTTTATCCCCAGTATCATTTAAAGAAAGAGTTATATTCTCATCCTGCCTGACCTTCCAGCAGCATGTAGCCCATGTATCAGCAGCATGCAGTTTGGAGCGCACACTGTGTGCCCTCTCAGTTGCCTCTGCATCTCACTGTCTTTGCTTTCCATACCTCATCTGATAACGCTCTCACCATTTCCTTTGCTCATGCTATGCCTAACTGAAATATCTCACAGTTCTTCAAAGTGTTTCTCAGAGAAATCCCATCTCTATGTTAATAATTCTTAACTTTATATAAATGTAGTCTGAAACTTTCACCTTGTTTCAAAATGGACTCTGATCATCCATTGATATCTTCACATCTTTGCTCTCCAGTTGTTTTAAGTTTACCATGTCTGCTACAGTCTGAATGTTCTGTCCCTCCCGAATTCTTGCACTGAAGCCTGACTCCCAGTGTGGAGGCGCTGAGATCAGGCTTGGGAGATGGCTACTTCAAGAAAATGAAGCTCTCATTAATAGGACTGTGCTACTATAAAAGAAGCCTAAGTAAATTGTCTCATTCACCAGGTGAAGGTACAGCCACAAGGTGACACCTGTGACACAGAGAGGAAACAGCCGGTAGCAGACTCTGAATTTACTACTGCTCTGATCTTGGGCTTCCAGCACCCAGAACTGTAAGCAATAATTATATGTTTTCTATAAATTGCTCACTTTTAGGCCTTTTTCATAGCAGTTGAAAGGACTAGCACAATATCCATTACTTTTTATTTCTTCCCCACACCTTTATCTCAACATCTATTCTGTACACCCCCCACTTTTTCCTTTTCTTGAGAATTTACCACATGCCTGTCATAGTGCTAAAAATCCCATCAACATTTTGGGAAACAACAATAAAATGGACATGATGCTTGCCCTCAAGTAAAACATATTTTAATAAATGAGATAAAATAGTTGTAACTTATAATGTTTATGAAGAAAATACTGGGCAGTGGGGGGGATAGCTAACTTCTCTTGCATATTACTTAAAAATGGGGAAGGTTTCTTCATGTGTAGCCTTTTACTCTCAGTGGAATGCCGGTCCTCCTTCCACTTTCCTCACTGTTTCTCAGGAGTGATTGCTGAGTTCAGCTGGAGCAGGCAAAGCTCATCTCCTTTTCTTCCTTCCTCTGAGAAGTGGACTTGACTCTTTGAACAAAGCCACATGCTGTGCGCATTTAGAACCCAAGTTCTGCCCCATGGGGAAAATCTGTTATTTAAGGCTTTCCTCTTCTTCCCCTTGGAGATGCCACCTGTCTGCAGAGAGCAGTGGCTCTCAACAAGTCCTCTCCTTCCTGTCATTTTAATGCAACCCTCCTGCTCTTCTAAGTGACAGATGCTCCTGCTGGGGATTGGGAAGGCTTTCAGATTTGTGCCTGTGCTCTCAAAGACCTCAACATTTAGAAAAGAGGCTGGCAAACATGGCTCATGGTTTAACTTTGATCCACAGCCTGTTTCTTATTTTTTAAAGATTGTATAAAAAACAAGGATGCATATGCAACAGAAACCTTCTGTGGCTTGCAAAGCCTAAAATATTTACTGTATGGTCCTTTGGAAAAAAAAAACAAAAAAAGTTTGCTGATTCTGAAGCTGAAACATGGGACCAGAAATCTTTTTTAAGAAATCTTTCTTAAGAAGTAAACTCATAATAAAATTTTGGATGATTTAATTAGATATGGATAAATCAGGCTCTGACAAACCAAAGTGGGTGACTTTGTGTGATGGTGGTGTTTATTAAATATATACCATGCTGGTTTTTGACTTTGCAGCTTTTAGACGCTGAGATCAGCTAACGAGGCTTGATTTTTACAGATACGCAGCTAGCTTTTAATGCTTGAAAGGAGATGAAATGAACCTTAGGTTACATGGCATTTATTATGTTTTAAAGGTTACAGCGTTCTACAGGAGGTATTTTCTTTTTTGTTGGAAACTAGTTGTTTGTACTAAAGGTTAAGATCTCGGTCCTCATCAAAGGTTCAGGTCTGAGCAAAATATTTGGTCTTCAGCAAAGAAATAAGGTGCAGAAATGACTATGGGTATCAAAGGGCTTTAACCAAATGCCACAAAGGCACGGTTTGTGTTGAGTACCACAACACATCCAGGGAAAGCTGTAGCAGGGTCATTGGCATGGAGGCTGAAGGTTTGCTGAGGTGTGGATCTCCTTGCTTTAGCAAACAGACTCAGCCTATGTAGGATACAAATTTCGACAAAGGGGTGAGCTGCTATCACGACAGGGCTTTACAGGTCTGGGTTGCTGCACCTTGATTTATGTGCACATTTGGGCTGTGCATGGACCTAGCAGTGCCTCACAGAGCTGTGGAGACCTTAGCAAGTAAGTTCCTCTCAGGCAAAGATTGAAATCTGAGGAAGAGTCTTTCTAGATATAGCCTGTAGGACATTTGGTTTCTGTTTGATATTTTAATATTTGATATTTCTACTTTATTTCTCAAGTAGGCCTGTAGTTTGAGGGTTTGAACTGGAAAAACATCTAAATTCTACCAGAAATGCGTACATGCATTTAAAGTGTTAGTTCAGACCTACATAGATGTTATACAATTGCTGTTTTGAGTTTTGCTGCTCTGTGTGCCTCATACATCTGTCTCCGGAGCCATGAGATATATCTGTGAAGAGATTGTCCTGAAGTTCATGTGATTTTTCTAACTTCTAAGAGGTGTATTCTCATACTGGTATGGGAATGATAACTACATTTGAAAGAGAAGCCTCCCACCAGAGTCTGTATATCTCAGTACCGTAGAAAAAGCCCTTAAAGGAGAATCAGAAATTAATATGCTTGAGATACACTGAAGTGAGAAAGCCGATCGGTTAAAGTGTGGTGAGTAGAGCTGCCATCATTACAAACTTCTAAACTTCATAACAAGGCACGTTATGTCTGAATCACACCAACACACACACTTTGGGAGGGATCTGGATAGATGTGCTTCTTTGAAATTTAGTGGAGACATGGTGACAAAATTAACCCTTTGTGATAATTTTTTCCAATTTGAATTTAAATTTTTAGGCCATGGATTCTGGGCAATAGTACGTGATGAACCTGAAGCAAAGATTCTCATTCTTACTCTCCTTCTCTTCCCGTTCCTTCTCCTCCCCACACACAGATAGCACTGAGTTCCTCAAAATTTTGTCAACACTACACCTTGGGATCAGAGAATATTCTAGCTGGAAAAGCTATTCTAAGACTTTTGTATTTATCATTTTTTTCTTTTTTATGCCTAACGAATTCCATTAACTCTCAAGTTCTTTAAGTTCTAGGTTCGAATGAGTCTTGACTCTGAAATAGACTGACTTCTCAGATTGTCCTCTGCCAGATGCTTTGCTTGGACACATTTTAGCTAGGCTCCTGAAACTTCTCCAAGACCCATCTGCGCACTTGCTTATAAAATCCTGTTTCAGCAAAGAGTTCTGCTAAGTCAGTCTGGCAAGAACCTCTCACTCTTGATACCTGACCACCCTCATCTAATTACTTTGGATGCTTTACTGAGGTCCTCATCGTTCACCATCCCCTAGGTGATGCTTGAGCACCCTGATGTATCCTGAGCCAGAATCCTGTTAGTTTCCTTTAGCCAGAATTTCCCTTACCGCTGATGTTTCCTCTTAATAATTTCCTATCCACTGACACCCTAATCCTGGGCAGAAATTCCCTCTTGTCATGTTATACACAGGGTTCATCTCTCTCATCGCTACAAAATCCCATTGCAGTGGTCCCTGAAGGTACTGTGTTTATCTTGAACAAAATTTTCCTTACTATGCTTGAAGAAGTATTATTGACTATTTTTAATACTTCCATTCTCAGGGAAACTGAGCTATACTCAGATTTTTATATGCCCCTGTTGGAGGTGGAACAGAATAAGAAATTGAGAAGCTTCAATTTTGGATTTTAATTTTTTCAAAATTTACAAGCAAAGACTAGAGGATTTCATTTTGAGTGTTTGTTCCAGAGAGGTTCTGTTTTTGTCTCTGTGCTGGATGGTGGGACATGCTTCCAACCTGGGCCCCCTTAATTCACTTTATCATTTGTCGTTGGGAGAAACAGAGTGACATAAGAAACTCAGTGATATATAAACTCTCCCGTTGTTTAAGGAACTCCTGGCTTACTCAGTGACTAACTCCATATCTCAGTTCATTCCACATTCTCTGTTCCCCTTTCAAGCAGTAATTCATTTTCTTTCTTGTAGTCATCATCCTTAATATTTTGGGACCCAAGAATGCATTAAAATATGCTTATCTGTCTTTTATACTAAACCATGATGGTATGTTATAACTTAGTAACCCAAACAAAAGCCTCTCCAATATATTTTCCCCGTTCTAGCATAAAAGTATTTTCAAAGCATAGTTCTAAATATTTTGCATTTCTTTAAAAAAAAATCCTATAATGGTATCTCCATAATTTTTCAGTAAAACCCTCACTCCTTAAGAAATCATGCAACGTCTAGCCTGTATTTCTCCAGATTCAACCTTGGTGTCTTTCTCCATAACCACCAAGTTCTATTCACATGGGTCCTGACTCAATTGCCTGGACCCTTGTTGGGTTTCCCCGATAACTCAGGCCAGGCTTACCCGGAACCCCTTCGGCATCACTCGTGGAGACCATATCCAGGTTGGTTTCCTCAAGTGCCTTTGCCTGGCAGTGCTCACTACCGCTTCCCGCCACTGTGCTCGCTTGCACCTTCTTCTGTAATACCAGTTGCTTCCACTAGACTGCAAGTGTCCTGAGGGCGAGAGCAAACGTCCTGGGGGTTTTTCATATTGGTAAAAATTAGACCTCTATATTTGGCTTGACACGTGGAAAAGTTCAATACATTTTGTTGAAAGGATAAATGGACATGTGGACCGTGACTTCTGACAAGTTACCAAGAACTTTCTCTAAAATGCAAATCAAAATGTGAAAAAATCTAAGAACCTTATGGATCTAGATTCAATGTTTTTCTAAAGTAAACTGAAGGCCTTCAAAGTATATGACAATGATAATTAGCAAAGCATGTATTTGATTTCTGTTTTACTTTGTTGTGCTTCTCAGTAACATGAAAAATGAACTGTCATATTTTCTAATCCCAAAGGGGCAAGTAAATAAAGATTGATGATGCTGAGAAATGTTGAAGAAAGTCTTTGATAAAGAATAATTTCTGTTATGCTCTTATTCAAAAGTGGGATTAATGACGCATGATTGTTCTTTTGACTTTTAGTTTTCCCTTAAATAACATACTGAAGCGCTCTTGTGGGAGTATAAATTTCCCAGGGGTATGAAAATGCATTGAAATCCAACTTACCTTTTACATCCTAGAATGATCCCTAAAAAGGAGGGAAAAGAAACATTTACAATAGGAGAATTACACATAGCATATTGACTGCTTCTCCATCACTGAAGTTGGAGAAAAAATGTTCGTTTTACTAAGAGTCCTAACATTTGCAAGAAACCACTTAAGCCAGAGCATGGATTAGCGCATATTTTCAAAGGGAACCTATTTCCAGTCAGAATTAGACTTTTTCCCCTGACAATGTGCAATCACCTTCCACTTATCCAGCTGCCATTTTCACCTGCTATCACGCTGCCCCATCCCCAACGCATTGAAATCAATTTCAAGCCTCTCACCATCTTCTGTGATTTAATTAAACAAAACAGCCTAGTTGTATCAGAAAGTTCCTTTTATCTACACTTTCCACAGATTGGTAATATTCTTGAATATTTATACTTCTTTGGGCAGACGTTTAGGGAAGTTCCCTGGTGGCAAATCAACTACTATATCAGGATTTTGTGTTATTTTGTTTTTAAAATTTGTACTATGAAACTATCCAAGGACATGTGATTGCCCAAATATTGTCTTTCAAAAGTCACATTTGTTTCATTATTAAAATATAATCACCTCTGACTCTTCTTTTTCAGTTATTTATGTAGATACTTGTTGCTCACATGCCACTTCAAAGAATAAAATAATTCATATTTTGAAAGTTAATATCTTAAAATAAAATATTTATATTTTTTGTTTAAATGTCTACAATGGCATCTTTTGTAGTGACTTGACACCTCATTATCAAAGAAGAATATGTGAACAAACTCACTTTTTTTTAAAAGCTTGCCCTATAGGACTGGGATTCATGACCTTCCTGCTTCAGTCTCCCAGACAGCTGGTCTTATAAATGTTCACCACCACATTCAGTTGGAACAAACTCTACCTAGGTAATCAGATGATTTCTTTCACCCCATATTTTGGTTTTCACTGTAACATCTTACAGTCTTTTCTTAAACTACAATCTGTTAATAATCACACATTATTTATCACTCTATTGTACTTATCTGTGACAAAAATTGAAAATAAGTTTAAAAGCTTACATCTAGACAGCATTTTCCAAAGCAAATATATACACAAGAACTTTTGGTTTTGGTAAACACATGAAACATGAAAAATCCTTCTAGATGGATTAATCACTATAATTTTTGAAAAATAATTGCCCTTAAAGGCACAATTCTGTTAAATATTAATCCATATGATTTAAAGCATTTGTATATTTTGTACATGTGTACACCTTCATTAAATTCATTTCTTTTTTTTTTTTTTTCTTTTTGTGGTACCGGGGATCAAACTCAGGACCTTGCACTTGCCAGGCAAGCGCTTATTCAACTGAGCTATATCCCCAGCCCAAATTCATTTCTTATTGAATCAATATTGTTGCATTTTTTCAAATAAATGTTTTTATTACTAGATAAACTCATCATAGCATACATTCTCATGCTATTTCTACATGTAAGCCCTGAAAAATTTTGGGTACATATAAGTAAATGGGTAACGGGAATAGAAAAGATTTTCTGTTTTGTTTTGTTCTTGACACATGAAGTTATTAAATTGGCTAGGCTGAGCTCCAATTTGTGATCTTCTTGCTTCAGGATTCCACAGTAGGATTATAAGCATGCATCATGCCCAGCTGAAAACTTTTCAGGACTAATTTCACTTAATTCTTTGAGTTCTTTTTGTTATACCCAAATCACCATTATCTATCATCAAGCAGTAGCAGTGTTTTATTAGTTAAACAACTTGATTATGCCTTTCTCCTTTTCCCCTCCTTTTTTTTTTGGTTAAGAAAAATTGAATTTGCAAAATTTCTTCTAATCATTAGGATCAAGTAAGACACATGAGCTGGACGTGGTGGCACACACCAGTGATTCCAGCACTCAGAAGGCTGGAGGTAGGAGGATCACTGTGAGTTGGAGGGCAGCCTGGCTGACATAGTGAGCTCAACTCTATCCTGAACTACACAGCAAGACCCTACATAGCAAAACAACACAAAAACTATAAAAAAGACATATGAAGTGATTTTCTTATACTGGTTACTATTTTACTTAGAAGCAACTTTTTAATCTGATATGTTGGAAAACAGAAATGTTATTAATTTAATAGTAAATTGATAAATATAATATTTTAAATATTTTTATAGTAGTACATACATTAAGCATATTTTTTAAAAACCTTAGAACTTCAGATTTAGCTTATTCCATCTTGGAAAAGGTCTATCGTGAAACTTATTTGGCAAAGTACATTTCTTTTCATTTGGCCAGTCAGCCAAATCAAACTTACTTCCTGTCAGAAAAAGTTTGGCTTTATTTTTTAAATCAATAAATATGTTAATACATTTTACTCTGACAACCCTCTGACTTCTGAGTTCGAAACCAGTTAAAAATGTATCCTTCAAGAGTTTGATCCCTAAGTGAAATAACGCGTGTAAACTTCAACGTTTCTTACTGGTAACAATCTCTTCCCTAGTATGAATCTCAATATCAAGAAGATTGCATTTCTAACAACAGTAGAGTGATAAAGGAGGTGAGAGCATTAAGTAAAAATATTTAATTAGTTCTATTACTGTATAATGTCATTCCTCTACTACTCTGATATGGTTGCACACAGAATATTCTGTAAAATACTTTCTAAAGATCACTTTAGCTCTCCATGCCCCTGTAGTGGTACTATGTAACCCTGCCCTTGCCTAGAGTTCATGTACTCTCCTACATTTAGAAATATCTCATCTGGGTAGCATATGGAGATGTTTTCTTTGATATAGTCAGAAACAGGAAGATGGAGTGAGTCACTCCCTTCCCTTCATTTGGCTGTGGGAAGAGCACTACCGTGTTGTTTATCCGTGTTTAAGCCTAGGAGGTCATCACGCCCAAGGTCACAGATCATTATCTCCAACACCAGTGAAAGATGAAGTGAGAGGCCCTGGAGTCAGAGGTGTCTGACCCTTTAAACACCAGAAGCCTGAGTTAAGTGGAAGCTCGTTGAGCGTTCTTCTTCTTGGGTTCTTCCTTCTTCTTCTGCTTCCTTCCCACCATCCTGTAGCTACTTGCTACCTACTGCAAGGTGTAGGCTTGGCAATTCTTATGATACACAAGAAACTGGACTATTTTGGCCACTCAGTAGTAACATTCTCATGTAAGAACTGTTGCCTTTCACCCTCCCCTACACTTGCCCCTGCTGAGTGGTGTCAGCCGATAGACTTGGATGGATGAGCCATGCAGAAATTGCTTTTTAAAAACATTTTAAAGACAAAAAAAACCAAAAGCAAACTAACAAAAACAAAATAACACAAAAACTATAAAATTTTTCTTAGCTATCTTCTGTATGTGTGTGTATGTATATATATATATGTACTATTACATACATATCATACTATTAATTGTACTATTAATTTGTATTGGTTTATCAAAAGGAACATTAATTTTTAATTGTTTGATCAATCTTGTATGCCTATATATGGTAATATGTGCAACTACTGTGGAGATAACAATAAATAATAGAACAACCACTGTTGATTTTCTATCATCCTGCTTTGAAATTCTGTATCTTTTTTATAGTTTTTGTGTTGTTTTGTTTTTGTCTTTGTTTCTGTTATTTTGCTTTTGTTCTTATATATGTATGTATGTGTGTGTGTGTGTGTGTGTGTGTGTGCGTGCATACATATATATCCCTTCTTTCTTTTCTCCTCTCCCTCATCTATGGATATGGGTCATGCTTGGGAGGCCACAAACTCTGGACTGTCCAAAGGCTCTTTGCTCAAGTTTGTATCCTCCAAGTATGACCCACATCCACAGACTAATAGAAGCTCAGCTAAAATGACCCAGGCATTTTGCTAAAACAGAAACCAACTTTGTTGTCATTTCAGATCTATGTATCTATCTCTGTGACACTAGATATGTTTGTTGACTGCCTCATAATTTGCCTTCTCCCACTGACTTCTTTCTTTCTCTCCTCCATAGATGTGGCTGCCAAGGGCTTCACAATGGATATACTGAAGGATAAGCTCTGTCTTGCAGAATGCTTCCTGCAGAACCCAAACTGAAACTCCTGATGCCAGGAATAGTCTAGAGAAACAGATGATACCATGGGAGCTAGATTGCCCACCACCCAGCTGGCCAATCATAGTCCTTCACTGGCAGAAAGTGGAACACAGCACCTTTCCTAAGTCAAGTTCCAGCTATATAAGTTTTCAAATATGATGAATTTAGGATCATACATTTGTGGAAGAGAAAGCACTTGCTGATGCAGAGTACCAAGCATTAAAAATGTATGGGGAATATCGTGTCTACAGGAAGAGTAAGACCGGATGGTAGCTGTTAAGCCATTCAATGTGCTAACAATGACAAAGAGTAATGGACTGAGAACGATTAAGCAGCAAGTGAAAAGTAAGTAAGAATCAAAGGGTTTTCTTGGTAATATATAATCACACGCTTATCTCCTTTCTTTGGAGGGTTAGAAAAGTGGAGAAAGACTAAGACCAGGACTTTATTGCCAGAATATCTGAGCTCCAAAGAAGTTCAAAGGTCTTGTAATTATTTTTAGGTCAGCCATAGCAAAGTCGGGCCCTGCTGGGAAAAAATGGGCACCCTTAGGATCTTCTTCCACTTGTCTTGGTCACTAAGCCTGTACCTAGGGTTCGGTGGCAGCATAGGCCAGGTGTAGCGATATTGGCTGTTCTTTGGGGACAGAAAGACTACCTCAAGAAGGGGTAAGTGGTGGCTGGTGTGACGCTGCAGTGAAAAGGGGAGAACACGGTGACCTGGATTCTGAGGGTGCTGGGCACAGGGCGGCACAAGGGTTGGATGAGGAACAGCTTTTGGTTCAGGAAACTGCTCCTGGGATGCAATATTTAGCACCATGTAAGAACTAGTAAATTCTAACAGGTCAAAATGAAAAGCTTGGTCTTATTAAGGAGAAGGAGAGAGAAGTTGCTAAACTGGGAAAAAATATTTGTCAAAGAGAGGAAAAATATCTACAATAACACTCAAGCATATTAAAAAAGGACAACAGGCATATATTACCATATGACTTATTAATGTAGTTTTTGTTATTTATCCCAGAGAATTGAAAGCTTATGCTTGTTGTATATTCACATACAACAAGCATTCAGGTGTATTAAAGCTAGAAGCTTTATTTGCAACAGGAAAACAACTGAATTTCTCAAATAGTGTATATTTTTTTTAAATTTTTTTATTTTTTATTAAAAAAATAAAAGTACAAAAACATATTGACAAACAGACACCAATTAGCATAAAAATAGTACAATCACAACTAATCTATAGACAAGGTGATATGGTCTCAACAGTGGTTATTGCTTTATCCATTGATATCTTTGAAGTGTAAATATATGAACCCATATACAGACATGCAAATTTAGTCAATTAATCCTCTCAACAACAGAAAAAACACAAAAACCAAAAATCCAAAGACAAAAAACAAAACAGGCAAACAACAACAGCAACAACAACAACAACAACAAAACACCAATAGTTGCTGCTTTACATATTGATTTCTTCGAAGTGCGTGTTCAGGATAACACATACAGACATACAAGATTGATCAAATAACCCGTCATCAATTATTCCTTAGCATTAAGTGATATGATACAATAGTAGAACCATGTTAGCCCTCCTGCATATATGTATATTCATATATACATACATACATTTCTGTCTCTTTCTTTTCTCCTTTCCCTCGTCCCATCTGTTCTTTGTTTTTGAACAGATTTCCTTCATGTCTCTTAGTTTATATTCCCACTCTCGGGTTCTTACACCAGTGATACAATACGTTGCCTGCACATGTATCACTGATTCAAATAGTGTATAAAACCATTTAATAGTTTACGATTTTTATTTATAAAATATTTGATTCCTATACAGTCAACATTCTCACAATGTCAGTAAAATATGAAATGGTTACATGCACCTATTTGAAGTGATGTTCTTCCATAGTAAATCATGAAGAAACCAACTGCATTCTGTACTTAGCAAACAATGATCATAATAAAGAATTACTAATGCACTGGCAGATGTGGACTTTAGGATGGGTCGCCAAATAAGTATTTTCAGTGCAAACAGCTGATCCTAAATGGTCATATATTGTATAGTAAATTAATTTAACATCTGAAAATTACAAAATTTTCTGCCTGCGGGAGAGACTGGTAGTTGCCAAGATTAGAGGCCAAGGGTATGAGTACGTGATTATCGTGATAAAAGGGGAAAAGTTTCAATTTTTTATGTGCAATTTTTGTACGGAGAATTGAACATAGTGGTGTTCTACTGCTGAGCTGCATCCTCAGTCCATTTCATTTAATTTTTAAATTTTGAGACAGGGCTGGAGGTACAGCTCAGTGGGCTAAGTGCTTGCCGCCGAGCACTAGGGCCCTGAGTTCGATCCCCGGTCCCGGAAAAAAAAAAAAAATTTTGAGACAGGGACTCCCTAAGTCTCCCAGGCAGGGTTGAACTTGTTATATTCTTGCCTGGGCCTCCCCCAGTGCTGGGATTATAGGTGTGAGCCACCACACCTGGTTGAAAGGTTTGACTCCTGTGTTTGTGCATTTATTTTATTGTACAAATATTTTTTCCCAAATTTTGCAACTTTTCTTTTCACCCTCTCACGGGGCTCTCACGGAACCAAAGGTGTGATTGGTGATGTAACTATTCAGTATCATGACTGCAAGGGTGGGGATATAAACCTACACAAGTGCTAACAGAAGTGGTTATGTGCACAAACACAAATGAGTAGAAGCAAAATGAAAAGCCTTAAGTAAGATTGGTGTTTTGTATCAATGACAATATCCTGGCTATAATATTATTCTACAGATTTGAATTTATTATTATTGGTAGAAATTGGGTAAAGGGTATGTGGTATCTTTCTATCATTTCTCACAACTACGTGTGATTATACAATATGCTTAATAGAATTTAAGTAAAGAAACATGACTCATCAGCATTTGCAATGATTGCAAGCGTGCCTAAAGTCTGCAAAAACTAATATTGCAATTCACTATGTTAAAAGATTAAGAAAAAATATTCTTTTGATATCTTGTCTATTTTGAAATACATAAAATATTAAAATTCAAACATTTCCAATACTAAATTCTTATTAAAGTACATAAGCAAAAACACTGAAACAATTACCTCTTGACAAGCTAGAAAGAAGTTTAACCTGATCATAATGATCTACCAAAAACATTCACAGAAGCAGATGAAATGACTTAATCTACTGCTCATTCTCAGCGTTGTAGAGATCCAATCCAATGTCTGAAAGTAAACTTTAATAAGATTTAAAAATAGTGAAATCAACACATAGGGGCCAAGCATATAGCTCAGTGGCATAAGCACCTGCTTGGCAAGCACAAGGTCCTGAGTTCAATTCCCAGTACCCCAAAAAAAGAAATCAACACATAAAGCTATCCTTATCTGAAGCTAATGTAACTGCATAAAGACAAATAATATCCAATATAATGTAAAATCTATCATGCCCATAGAAGAAAAGTGGTCAGAGGGTAGGTAAACTAAGAAACTGTAGCTTTTCTATTTATGAGAAAAAGAAATCAAGAAATATATAATGAAATCTACTGTAATGAGAATAGTAACAAAAACTATAAAAATCTGAAAACAATCTTAGGAAGTATGTGAAACCCATGTGTATTAAATTTATAGAAAACAGAACAAGAACACAAATAGAAATATGTTTATGTTCCTAGATGGAATGAAGTTTTTAACTGATGGAAAGACGTAATTTATTTAATGGGATGATCAAATCTGTCCAAAAATAGTAAATTTTCCAAAAAATAGATGATACAGTCAGTGGATATTGTATAGAAAATCACAATGAAAAGATCATTATTACTTAAGTTGACTTGAAAATTCATTTATAAGAAAAATAGCAAAAGAGATTTGGACAAGATCATTAAAAAGGAAACTTACCCTACAAATTTTAAAATATTTTATCAATATGGTCTGGTGCATTATATTAAAGGGGAGAAAATTTCTGTTTTGAGAACTGCTTCAGAATCCAGAGATATATAGAAGTCTTAGGCAGTCCATTTCCTAAGAGCTACATAGCTTGTGTACTAATAGCAGACATAGCTTCGATACTAAGTAACACTAGATGCAGGGCAGAAACATGAAGTCAGTAAGTAAATGATAGCAAGACCAATCCAAAAAGGGACAGGTTGGTTAATGTAGCTGAGTGAAAAAGCAGATCCATTTATATAAAGGAAGATGTTCATAACTGTGGCAAGTTAAAGTAGAAGAAGGTTTGTGGCAAAATGCATTTGATGAAATTGTATCATTTGTACCATATATAAAAATCTCAGTGCAGACTGAATATCTACGTGTACAATTTTAAAGCTAAACAAGCACAATATAATATTTTTATAAATTTAAGTACAGGAGAGGGACTATACTCTAGTTAAATTTTCCAGGATTATATTTATAGAGTTGTATTTACAGAAGTTTTAAATTTCTCTAAATAAACAATATCAAAATATAAAAGGCATGTGTTCCCATAAGAAATTACCATTTGCTGTGTGCATTCCAGACAAAGCTTTTGCTTTACTGTTGTTATGGGTTTTGATTTTTGTTTGCTTTTGGTTTTGTATCTGTCACAAATTCTCAATATGTTATTTGGTAAGTGAAAACAGCAAGTTGTTAACATTGTGAGAAAGTTGACCGCATAGGAAATTATTTTATAAATAAAAATTGTAAAATATGAAATAGTTACATATACCTATCTATGTGAAGTGATGATAAAGGGGAATTTCATTTTAATGTGTATAATTCCATATTTATTTAATTCTAAGTAGTATCTATGCATTACTTTAGTAATTTGAAAATTTCTATACCATAAAATCATTGCTCCAGGAATGCTGTGGGCTGCTAATCTCTCCTTCATCCAAATTCTGGTCTGCCAAGGCACAGGCTCCTTCCACCAGCAAGATCCTCTCTGAGTAATACCTGCAATGCTCTGATTAAGGTGAGACATGTTCTAGCAATTTCCTTTGATCTGTAGTGCACTCCACACCCACTGAACCTCAAGTGAGCCCCTCGAGTCCATGTGCTGATTTCCTGCTTTCTGCTTTCTTTGCATCAAATTTTGCTAGTACTCTTTATTTTAGGAAGCTCGTACCTTCAGCAGGCCAGGGTCCTACCTCTAAGTCCAGTGTGCTACAGACACACCTGTGTGCCTTAGGAATGGAGCATGGATAAGATTTGCTTTATTCCTAAGCACTTTCATCACTGTGATTGAATTAAACTACCAGTTTCAGGCCCATCCACAGAACAGACTCCCTTTGCTTTGTGATATGTATTTGATCAAATCTTTGATTAAGGAATGTCAAGTTTGCTGGTCCTGGTATATCACACTCACTGCCTGGCTCCTGGGTTGGCTGCCAACCCTGAAGCTGAGGCACAATTTTTTCACTTTGCTTTTCCCTAGTCCCTGCTGCTTCTTCTCCGCCACCAGCCATGTCCTTCATTTGCTCCTGAGTTTTCTCTGAATCCGTTTCCATCTTGCTTTGTGTCTATGAGGCTGACCTTTATAGTCTGCATTCCCATTGGGGTGATCAGAGGAAGGAAAGTTCAGAGTATTTATTCTGCTGCTTGTTTCTCCCCACAGAGAACAAGTCCCTTTCAAGAAGCTCTCTCCTGCAGCTCCGGATCTCTCTGGCTTCTGGTAGCTGCTCCTTCCCTTTCTTTATTCAATCCTTTAAGCCCTCAGTGAGTAGCTATTGCAGATACAGGATATTTAACTGTCCCTGGGAGTTTTCCTTAACATTGCCTATACTTTTGTTAACAGATTCCTTATTAGAGTTTTCTCAGGCACTGTCTTGGGTATCATGTCTGTCCTGATGCAACTGTATTACTGTACAGGATAAGGTTCCAACATAAACACTTGGGTGATGTCAATAAAGATCATAAGACCACTAGTCCCCTTAATTTGAATTGTAAAATCTCCTTCCTGTTAAAATTACATGCAGCAAATAAACCAGTCAATGTAAATTATACGAGTCTTCTCCAATCATGACAATTGTTGAGCCACCATACATCTGATCCTTAACTTGTGATTAAAGAAAAAATAGTATTTTAATACTGATATTAACATTGATAGCATGGGCATAAAATCTAATTACATACACGGTAGAACCACCATGACCAACTTTGAACTTGGAATACTCTCAAATTCAAAAAGAAAGAGTACTCTCAAGTTCATGCTAAATCTATTCAGCACTATATTTTCATTTTACTTCTTTCAAATTATGTTATTTACTACGGAGTTCTAGGCCATGTTATTTCTATGTGTTTTCTCAACAGATTGGATTTTCTTATCAGGGATGCTTATCCTAGCACATTGTCCATTTCCTATGTTCAATTGACTGTTTAACAATCTGAATCAGTGCTACGGTGAGGAACCTGAAGCAGTGATTCAGTGCAGCTGATTTGGTTCTTTATTTTGGTAGTGTACATTTGGCACGTACGTGGGGCATTTATTATACAGCATTATTTAGTTCAAGGCTTATGTAGCAGGTTTATGGTGGAGTAAATCTAAGGTGGTTTTGGGGGCTAAAAACCAAATCAAAAAAGCAAAATATGTCTTATGCAAAAGTTCCCATCCCTTGCCTTTTCAGTGCATATCAAAGTGCATGCTTATTATACTGTTTCTATGGAAAATGTATTCTAAGTATTAACCAACTTTTAAGTGTATGCTTGGCTTTCAATCTGTTTAAATTGAAAACTGTTTCTCTGTGACCCCTTTTAACATCTCAAAGAAGATGTTCTGAAAGCTTATAAATCTAGGTTAACAATCAGAACTATAAAAAAGCTAATTTAATCCTTGCTTTAAATCATTTTTGACATTTCTCTTTTCTTGCAAATTGATAAAGAAAAAAATACAGGGAGGCCTGCAAATTAATTCCATATAGACCTTTAAACCAAACAAGTTATTTTCCTAAATTTAAATCTGAAATAAATAATTACGCTGAATGGTATCTATCCAGTGATAAGGCAAAACCTATACCAGGGATGGTGCTTATTGACTGTGACTTTTGGGGAGTTGATGAGTCTCAGGGGGTGACAGTGCTGTAGCGGTGACGTCACGCCAGTCATTATTACACAGAAGAGTACTGGCTCTCAGCAACGCTGACCATCTGTCTTCAGACACGTTGAGTTTATCACACATAACATAAAATCTCCTTTCTCAGATCCCTAAATGTGTGATGGTGTCCATTTTTATGTTTAGTTTGGCAAAGAATTTCTGTTCTAAAAGGAGTCATTTATCAACTCATTGAAACATTTGTCAGAATATTTGAAATGTCATTCTTAACATATCACAATGCGTTTAAAGTTATTTTTAAATGGTTCTTTGCTTTTTACACCTTTATTATTTCATTTTCAGTAAAAGATTTGTAAGACCTATAATAATGTAAGAGGTATGCCTTGCGTCCAGTTTACCTTCTTTCCTCTCAGATTTTGAAGACAGATGATGTCGTCTCAATCATTTCATTTCCAGCAGAAGAATAATATTGTCATGTAACAAGTCATTTCCTAACTCTGAAAACTTCATATTCCCAAAGGGAACGTTGTATATGGCCATTTGCTTCACTGCATTTCCAGCATTTGTCACTGTCATTTAGAAGCCTGACTTTCCATCCTGCTGCAGGCCTGTGTGCCAGTTCTTGAAAATGTCTCTTATTTTTAGATCTAATGCATGTTTGTTTCTATTTGTTTCTCAGCTGCCCTACATGGAGACAGGCTGTAGTGTTTCAGCCTTATTTTATTCATGAGGTTTGCCATTCCTAAACATATGATAGCGTATATCTCCTATTCGTATAAACAGTTGCACCATAGGTAAAACCATATCTTGGAACTGGGCTTTCAAACTTAGCTTTGAAATATCAAGCCTCTTGGAAGCATTGTTTACAATGAAAGTACTTCCAAAACTCCTGGGCTCACAATGTCTTGAGTGATTAATTGTTGGTTGGTTGATTCTTACATTATTTATGAACATTTATGTATTTCTAATAAGCACCTATAAAACTCGGGAAATATACTCCAGTGCATATCTAGTAATTTGATTTGCAGATATTTGGGTCACAAATATAATTGTAATTTAGAAAAGTAACAACATATTTTGTTTACTAGATGCTAACCCACTTAGAATTTCCTCTTGGAAATTGCTACTGGAATACCAATTTCTCTACAAACATGTGTTTCCTTCCTTTTCCACTACAAATGTATTGTGATACAGCTTACCTATTATCTATCACTCATGTGTAACTGTTAAGCAATTTGAACAAAATTACCTCAGCTCTAATTTGTAACCTTAATAACTGTTGGTATAGCAGTTATTTAGTGATGAGTATGAGGCCCAGCACTAAGTCAAGGACTGCAAGTTGTTCACCTGGATAGAGTTTCATTCACGAATGGCTCAGTCAATGTGCACTTCATCTTTTGTATTCTCTAAGCATGGGAAGCAGACATAATTTCTTTATATCTTGATGAGAATGTAGAAATACCAAGTCTAGGTGGAACATCATGTACCCTTCCTATATTGCTTACAGGGTGAATGTGACCCTGCTCCCAAGACACAAAGTGTTAAATGAACACAGTTGTACCCAGAAATCTACATTAAGCCTGTCTGCTGCCAACTTTCTTCCTGTGACCATAGTATAGCCAGTCTATGGACAAAATTGATGTGTGACTAGAACCTAGATCAATGCAAAATGAAAGAGTTGTATGTGTAAGCGAACATTTTCTATTAATGGCAATATGATGTTTATGTTTTGACAATTGATATATTACATCATATTTTTTCTTCAATTTATCCTTTAGAAAGAAAACTGAAGAATTGGAAGGGGGGCTAAATGTTGACAAAAATTTACTACAAAGACTATTATTTAAAAAAACATATCTAGAAAAAATATGAAAATTAGAGTTTAGAGTTAACATATTTTCTTCTAATAAAATGCTCCAATTTTGGAAAGTAATACTATAATTTGTAGGCAAATAAGAGTCTCCACTTTCTTGACTCTGCATTTTTATGTTGTAAAACTTTGTAGTACTTAACTTCTTTTCTGCACCGCATAAATGGACTCACTGCTTACCCCTTTTCTCTTCCCAGGGCTTTTGGTCAACTGAATGTCTTTGTCAATTACTCTTTACTATTTATCAGGCTGGGCCAATGAGCGTTAGAGGCTCTGAGTGAGTTAGCATAGAGAACATGTGCCCCCCCCATTTTATGATTAAACAATGAGATACTATCAAAGGACAAAATTTCAACAAATTAAGTTTAGTGATCTAATTGGCTTCTGTTAGGGACTCATGAATCAAACAGCATCTCATCTATGAAATAAAAAGGCACTCTGCCAGGTGTGAGAGAACTATCCATTTTCATAAAGCAGCTTGAACAGGAACAAGGAAACAGCAAAGGGCAGAAAGTGATTGGTGAGCATTAAGTTAGCTCAGGTAAAAATAGAGGCGCCCTTCTCACCATGCTGCCAAGTCAACGGAGCCCCTGTGGGTTGGTCTCTGTTGCTCTCTCTCTCTCTTTGGAAACAAGACCTGTGCTTGAATGTTTCTTTGTTTGGTTTGGTTTGGTTTGGTTTGGTTTGCTTTGCTTTGCTTTGCTTTATTTGGCTCCTGCAAGACTGATTCCACTCTGATTTCATCTGATCCACTGGACTAGTTCAGAAGTTTGTTTCTCTGATAACATTTTATTTCTTTTGGAAATTCAAAAACAGTGCTTCAGTTTGTACTGGCACTGAGTATTACTGAGGAAGTTTGAGGCTGACCTCCTGAAACCCCTCAGATTTATAAATAACTTTATTTGTCTTTTATCAAATGGTGTAAGAATTCTTTATTATTGAACTTTGATAAATTGACACAGTCACTTCAAATTGAAATTTCCAAATAACATGTATTTCTTTCTTTCTATCTAAACTTTCAATTGCATCTGCACATCGAGTTCATCTCTCCATACTATATGTGTGAGTAGTTTTCTCTTCTTTTCCTTTGTAATCTCTACATCAAAACAAAAATTAATGCTGTTTCTTCCTCACATTCCCTTCATATTCATCATTATAGCCTGGCTGTCTTAACCTTGGTCTCTCTCTGTTCACTTTAATCGCTTTGAGCTTTTTGTGTAATGTTAATTTTATTTCATTTTAACCATGTCTGGTCTGATTCCTGCTATTTATTTTATTATATTAGAAATTGTGTGTTTGGTTCTCAATCTATTTTCTTAGCTTTGACTCCCTAGCTTTGTTTTCTGTGTCTTCTCACCTATGAGCCATCATATTTTCTTTTACCTTAAAATCTTAATTGAATTTCTTCATTAAAATGTGTTATGTACAGGTATGAACTCCACAAGAAGAATGTAAACATTAGTAATGCAAACATATACTGTACTAATAAAAAAGGACTACTCTCTCCCCCACAAAAGAGGGCTAACACCAGCATACATTCAGGAGGTACTTCTTTTGTTATGTGGTCTCCTAAAATCATTTGTTCTGTAGTTTTACAGTGTTATAGAAGTTTCTTTAATCTCATCAAGAATGAGTTTAAGTAGTTCCATTTAGATTTTGTTGTGAAATAGTGTGAGGTAATACTCTGATACCTGATGTTTTCTCTGACAATTTCTGTAAATGTTTACTGTCAGACTGGTTCTATAAGAGAAGCAAAATTTCCCACAGTTTTGCCTCATTGATTTTGGAATTCATTGTATGACATTGATTTTTTGACTTCACATTCAATGGCCCATGGAATGTGAGCAAAGATTTCATGAACACGTTATGTTTAACATCATGGCCTCTCCTAGACGTCAACTTTCCACATGTCAAGAGCATGCTGTGGGTGTCTATGGTCCCAGAATGCGGATGTATATAAAATAGGACCAGCTCAGATGCTCATCTGTGAACAACCCAAGATCTTGCTACCTGAGCCCAGGAGCATCACACCATTTCACATTCATGAGTCACAAATTAAATGTCTTCTGTAATCACTCAGATCATGGAATTGTTCCTTAGCATTATCACAGTGCAAAAATCAACAAAGTCAGTGTCATATTTCATTTATAACAAGTTTAATTTTTTGCTCAATTGAATACTTGCAATGTACTCTTCTAAAAGAGGGGGAAAGACTATGCAGATGAGGGAAGAGAACAGTTTAATTGAAGCTGAGGCTGATCTAGGAGAAGACATATTCTGTTCTATTTTGAGATAGTATTAAACACCTGGCACCAGGAAGACTCCACTCCTACAGCATTGGCGACATCCTCATCTTTACATAGCACCTTACAAAATGATTGTTCTTGCTGACCCTTTCTACTGCTCTGTATGTGTGAAGTGGTATTACTATAATATTTAGGAACTTTTAAGAAATTTCTCTGACTTTTTCTACAGATGTTTAATTATTGCCCTACTATGTTTGCTATAAAATTAGAGGTTAGAAAGAAAAATTCGTAGGCCATCACTAAGTTGCAGTGTCCTTCCTTGTTTATATCTCTGGGGAAAGTGTATTAAAAGCCATCATATGCAACCTGCAGTTACACAAGTTACAGGCACCTGTTCTGTTTGTATCTGCTTTTCCTCTCTCTTGTGGAATGGACCTGTTTGTTGTAGAAGAATTTTCTGTCACATTTTCAAAAGCTTTATTCATTTGCTTCATACATGGTCTTTTTACTAGGCAATAAAGATGTAAAATCATGATCCTATTCTGTTATCCTAACCTTGTATTCCATTGTTTTCTGTAGAATACCACAATGGAAAGTTAAACAGCTCATAAACACAAATTCAAAAGTATTTTTGTGTAGTAAACATGTTATTAATTTAAATTTTATTTTAAAGAGAAAAAAATACAGATAACAATAAAATAGAGTTTCAAAAGAGGTTAGTAGGAGACTTACAAGACTTCATACATTACATACTGTCTTTGTAATAGTTATTTGGAGTATAAGATACAGGCATGGTATCTTGACCAAACATATTAGCACAAAACTTTCTTTTCAGTGAACTAAGAGCAACTAACTGTATGTGTATCTTGTGTATAAATATATTTTTCCTTTTTCCCTTTTCACCTTTCTTCTTTCCCCATTACACTTTTTTTCTTTTGAATAGTTCCTTCCCAACTCACAATATCTACTGTACAATTTGGATCTTATTTACTTGTTTGGTTTGTCACACTAGTGGACAATACTATGTTTACAGATATGGGTCTGATTTATTTTATTTATTACTATGGTCTACAGTTGCATCCACTTACCTATAAAAGTTGTCAGTTTATCCTTCATTGGTGAGTTGTACTCCACTGTATTAAAAATCACATTTTTTAAATCCATTCCTTCGCTGAGGGGCCTTTGATTGTTTCCAAGTTTCAGCTATTACAAATTGTGTTGGTCCAAACATGGGTGCATGTATATTGATATGAACTTTTCTGGAAAGATACCCAGAAGGGGAATAGATAGGTTAAATGGTTGATTTTTGAGTGTTGACTTTGTATGCTACTGCACTACTCAACTTGGATATTAAACAGACTATTTTTTGGTGAAATTTTTGGGGCCTTCTCTGTAGAGTATCATGTCAATTGCAAATAATGTTCATTTAACTTCTTCCTTTCCTATCTTTATTCCTTTTATTTTTTCTCTTATCTAATTGCTCTGGCTAATATTTAAAGACTTATATTGGATAGAAGTGGTGATAATGGGCATCCTTGTCTTGTCCCTGATTTTTAGAGTCAAAGTTTTCAGTTTTTGACCATTTAATATGACGTCAGCTATTGGATTATCAAAGATGGCTTTTATAAATTGAGGTATAGACCATCTATTACAATTTTCTTTAGGTTTTTATCATAAATGGATGTTGGACTTTTTCAAATCCTTTTTCTCCATCTATTGAGATGATCGTGTGATTTTTGTGTTTGGTTCTGTTGATATGGTATATTACATTTATTTATTTGCATATGTTGTACCATGCCTGTACCCCTGGGATTAATCATACTTGGTCATGCTGTATAATCTTCTTGATGATTTACTGTGTTCTGGTGATATCTTTTTTTTTTTTTTTTTTTTTTTTTTTTTTTTTTTTTTTTTTTTTTTTTTTTTTTTTTTTTT
>PVLD010006810.1:0-62030 GCA_004027595.1 Dinomys branickii | reverse complement strand
CTATGTTCATTAAGGAGATTGGCCTGTAGTTTTCTTTTCTGTTGTTTTCTTCTCTGGTTTTGGAATGATTTTGGAAGTACTGCCTCCCTTTCAGTGTCTTTAGAGAATTTCAGCCTTAGTGATACTGTTTTACTAAATTTCTTGTAGAATGTAACAGTGAATCCTTCAGGGCCTGTGCTTTTCTTTGTTGATAAATTTTCAATTACATTTTCATTTTCCTTGGCTGATATTGAGTTATTTAAAGTGTTCATATCTTCCTAGCTTAGGTTGGGCAATTTGATTGTATGTAATAATCTGTCCATTGCTTCTGTGTTTCCCATTTTATTAGAATATAGGCTCTCATAGTAGGTATTGATGATCTCTTAGATTTCTGTAGAATCCATTGTGATTTCTTCCTTCTCAATCATAATTGCTTGAATTTGTATTTTTACTTTCCTCTTTTTGGTGATGTTGGTTAATGGTTTATCAATTTTCTTTATTCTTTCAAAGAATCAGCTTTTCAATCAATTTTTTATATTTTTTCTTAGTCTGTATTGTATTAATTTCTGTCTTATCTTTATAATTTCCTACCTCATACGAGCTTTGTATTTGATTTGTTCTTCTTTTTCTAAAAGTTAGAGGTTCATCATTAGGTTGTTTATTTGAGCTTATTCTGTTTTCCTGATATGTGAGTTCATCACTATAAATTTCCCTCCTAGGACTGCTTTCATTGTATTACATAAGTTTTGGTGTGTTGTATTGGCATTATCATTTAATTGTACATGCTGTTTAATTAATTTCCTCTGTAACACACTGGTTGTTCAGAAGGGTGTTGTTTAGTTTTCATGTGTTAATGTAGTTTTTGTGTTTTCCTTTGTCATCAATCTCCAGTTTCATTGCACTATGGTCAGATAAAGTGTGTGATATGATTTCAATTCCTCTACATTTGCTTCAACATGTTTTGTCAACTAATATGTGTTCCATTTTGGAAAATGCCTCATATGCAGTTGAGAAGAATGTGTATCCTGATGTTTTGGGGTGGAACACTCTGTACACATCTACCAAGTCCATTTGTACACAGGCTTGGTTTAATTGTAGTATTTCTTTTTTTAATTTTTTGTCTAGTTAGTCTATGTATTTGTGAGAGTAGGGTATTAAGGTTCCCCATTGCAATCATGTTCTTGTTTGTTTGGTTTATCATGTCTGTCAATATTTGTTTTATGTAGTTGGGTGAACCTGTGCTTGGTGCATAAATATTTATGATTGTTATCTCTTCTTCCTGGAGTTTTCTGTCATCAAGTACATGGTGACCTTCTGTATCTCTTTTGATCAGTTTAACTTAAAGTTTGTATTATCTGCCAATAAAACACCTACTCCTTATGGTTACATGGGTACATGATTACCCTGCTTTATTCTGGGTCCTTGTGGCATGAAGAATTGTTTTACATACTTTGACTTTTAGTCTATTAATCTCTTTTTGGGTGAAATATGTTTCTTGAATATAGCATATTATGGGATTTTGTCTGTTGATCCATTTTACTGATCTCTTTCTTTTGATCAGTGAGTTCAGGTCATTAACATTGATGATTCTAACTGATGTGTGTTGGCTTTTCTTTTTCCTGTTACTTGTTCCCTGTCTTTCTCCTCTGTTTAATTGCTTGTTGTGCCTTGCAGCTTCTTTCTGTTGATATTCATGTGTTTGTGGTCTTCATTATCTGTTTCTAATTTGTTATTCAGAGCATTCTGTAGAGCTTGTTTGGTGGTCATAAATTTCTTCAGTTGTTCGTTGTCATGGAAGTATCTTATTTCTCCATCAGAAGGATAGTTTTGTGGGGTACATCAATCTAGACTATTTTTCTTAGGATTTGAAATACCTAATTCCAACTTTTCTTGATTTGAGGGTTTGTGTGAGAAGTCTGTGATTCTGATGGGCTTTCCTTTGTAGATGGTATGTTTCATTTCTCTAGCTGCTTTTAACATTGTGTCCTTGTGCTGAATTTCTGGAATCTTGATTATTACATACCTTGTGTAGATTTATTTTGGTTATGGCTACTTGAAGTCTATATGCTGCATTAATTTGTGTGTCAAATTCTTTGTCCATATTTGGGAAGTTTTCTGCCATTATTTTGGGGAAGATGTTTATAATTGCTTTTGTGCTGTCTCCATCTTTTTCACTGATTCCAATCAATCTTATGTTGTTCTTCTTTGCTTCATCCTGTAGCTGTTGAATTGCTTTTTCATGGTCTCCTGTGATTTCAAATATATGTTTCTTCTCTGGCCACTTGTTGTATTCTTGTTTTCAAGATAAGATTGATGTTCTATCCTCACCTTCATTCAATCTGCTATGTATACTTTCAATGGAGTTTCTAATCTGCATTTCTGTTTGGATCAGTTTTATTGATTCCATTTTTTGTCCATGTATGGAGTTCATGGTTTCCATCATTTTCCTGAGCGGCTCTATTTGTTTATCTGTGTCTGCTTTAATGTCTTTCATTTTTATAGTCACTTCTTTTTACATCTTAGAGATTATTTTTTTCAGGGCTTCTCCCATTTGTGTTATCACTTTTGCTGCTATCATTTCAGAGAGTTCCATTTGTTGGCTTCCAATTCCTCTATCTCTTTGTTCTCTTGACTTGTTCTGAGTGGGCCGGGCACTTGGGATTGCATTTTACTTGTTTTTCTTCTCATTTTCTATTTTATTTTGTTTTCTGTGTTGATGCTTGCAGATTTCCTATGTTAGATAGTTTTATCACTGGTGTTGAGGATTTCTTAGGAGATGTTAGCTCCTCCAGATATCTTCTAGGTGTAGGTGGACATTTGGTCTTTATGTCTATCCTAAGAACATACCTTCCTAATATATTAAGTCTGGAGAGTTGCTATCAGTTTTGCTTAGGACTCATTTGATAGTAGACTGTGGTGATTGTCATGACGTCTCACATTCACAGTGTTTTCACACAGGGGTGAAAAACTTATTATAGTGTGTATGAGATCCTGGTTAAATTAGTTTAGTTGGCAGTAACAATAGACTCAAGTACAGCCTGACTTCTGATAAACTGTTGTAACTATTAGCCTTATATCTGTAACTGTAGGAGGAAGATCTACAGAAATACAACATAATCTGATTTATAGCAGGAACTTCTATGCAGTGACTTTCCACTTAATGGAGTGATATTTTTCCTGCTGTGTGTGGGGAGTAGATGGCAGATAGGATGTACAGAATAGAGGGTAGTTTGTGTTCAGGAGGGTAGAGGATAGGGTGGAGAGATGAATGAGGTTAAATATAATAGGAGAAAGTTGAAGGTACAGGCTGATCATACAGTTTTGGGTAATTATATGAAAAGATAGGAAGAGAAGGCCTAGGTGTTTTGAGAGTTTACTCACAAAGAGACAATATTTACTTACATGAAAGTATCATGAAGTCAAGCAAAATAGTTGATGAAAGAGAAGAAGAGGACAAGAGTCTAAAACAAAATGTAAGGTTAATGATCACCCATTGGCACGTATTGCTAGTGGTGCAGGGCACATTGCAGTGCCTCTCGTTCTGCTTGTCCATCGTGTGTTCCTCATCCAGGGCTCTACTGTGTCGCTGGTGTTCCTGCAGGTTTCTGGTTCTTTACGGAGGGAGTTGAGGGAGGGATGGATCTCAGGCTTCTTTACCAGCTGTGTGGTCCTGGGTCAGTGGAGGAAGGGAGGAACCAAACTTATACTCCTCTGGCCAGCTACACCAGCATTCTGGGTTGTAGACTGTTAATTTAAAAAAATACTCCATCTGGAAATGAATGTTTTAAATAAAACTACATTTAAGTATGTAATGTATCACAGTGTATTTTGCTTTGATAGCACATTCCTTTCACATTTTATTTCTACAATGGCTCTTTTTCAGTACTAGAAAAGAAATTATGGCAGAAATTATCTCTATAAATTTAGAAGGATAAAATATTAGCACTTACATGAAAAGAAAAAATGAATCATCCTCTAAATTTGTTTTCATTTTTGTAATTTTTGTTTATTTTTGATTTTATACTCTTATGATTGTCTTCACTGGTTAATAAAAAGATGGGCAAAAGCCAGCTAAAATAAGGTTTTTAAAAAATATATCTTGCAAGTATATCTCCCTAAGGCTTAAAATAAATATTTTAAATTTCTCATGACACTTTATTTACATGAATCCACTAATTAAGACTTTTCTTATTCCAGTTAAATTTACATATTATAGCATTTTTTTCTTGATTTAAATTTGACCAAATTTATTCAGGAGGTGTGTTAGTGCATGACCTCCAAGTTTTCAAATACTTCATTAGGAATGAACTTGAGACTTGTTTCTCTCTCTCTCTTTAATATTTAGTGCATCAGGAAACAGAGAAATGGCTTAGGGGAAGTATCTTTCATCTAAAACTGTTGAAAGGATTTCTATCAATATTTGTTGGAATTAGTGTGTAGTGGATTATTTTATGCATTATCCAAAGATAATATTTACTTTAGAAATTGGTCTTCTTTGAAAAGTAATACTTTAATGGGATGTCAGGGAAAAAGGTGAGGCAATTATAATGCACATCAATTTCTCCAGTGTTCTTGGATTGTCCCAAAGAATTTATACCCTTAACAAAACAGGCTAAAATTTCTTCAGCAAAATGCAACCAAGTTACAGTGACTGGGGTCACTGTGCTTATAATGTGCTATAAAAACAAATAAGCAATATTTTAGAGGAAAACCACCTCTTGTGGGCTGCCATAGGGGCATTTAGTATTTAAATCAACCTTAATTGCTGCCAAGCTAAATTGTTCATTAATGATCCACCTGAGCAATAGAATGCACATTTATCAGCGAGAAAAAAACTGTTCCACATTATCGTCAGGCATGTTTGGTGTCAGGAAGTACAAGTTAGGGTGATTTATCCAAGATAATTTATTAAATTAATGGCAACACTGGCTTCAAATTCTTAGCTTCTAAGATCTTGATCTTTTTCTTCTTCCTCTGACCCTTGCTCTCTGTAAAGTTGCCATACAAATTTTGTGATTTCTTAATTAGCAACAAGAAAGGTGGTGTGTTTATAATTACTAAATCACTTACTTGAAGATTGGCAGACTCTGAATACTGTAAGCAAATGTTCCATGTTAGCAGGCCTTCTGGTGTGTATTCTGACTCATGCTCTGATTCTGATTAATTATTCCTTTTAGGCTGGAAAAGAGTGCTATATGAGTTCCTCTAAAACATTTGAAGAATCTCTAAATTATTTAGGTATATGATATGAAGAATAGGAAGTTTATGTTATCTTTTCAACCCATTTTATTCTGAGGCCCTCTAGACAAAATATTTGATTGAAATTCCAGGGATAACTCAGGAGTGACAGCAAACCTTTACTTAAAAGCTGACCTGGTCCCGCTTAAGAGACATTCTGAGGAGTGCTCACTGAGTGAGTTGTCACTTCACCAGGTTAGTTGTGACATTTTGAAATGATTGTGATTGTAGAACTTCCTGAAGGCAGTTGCTGCTTGCTTTGTTAAATTGCACACATTTTTCAGTTGAACATTTTCCTAGCTGCATCAAAGGTGTAGAGTAACTGTATTAACCTTGGTGTGTTTTGGCAATAGGAGATCAAGTAAAAGTCAATAAATGTCTCCCACAGCCCTGATAAACTTCAAGGGCACAAACAGAGTTGTTTATGAGTTGTGGGGACAGTTTGGTCAAGTATAAGTTTCCCTTCAAATTGCTTATTGCCATTTTAGTGTGAGCAGAACATATTTTAAGTCACTTCTTTGACAGAACATATTGGTTGGCTTTGCGTAGGCTTCTGTGTTTTTATGAGACAGATGGCAATTACCCATTTTTGCACACTGTTGTCTTTTAGCTTTAAGTATTACATTTACTGATGAACTGGACTTTAAATTTTTTCCACTTTGAATGATTACAAGTTCCTTACAAAGAAATATGAAGATGGGTGTCTCTAAAATATTAACAGTAAAGATTGTAAGAAGCAAAAGACTTTAGAAATGGAATCATTTTGAATGGATCCTTCTCATTTCTCTGTTGTTTGGGGATTGTTTTAAAAGGATGAGAATGATTAACAAAACTGTAGACATATCCTATCTAGATAAAGCCATCTGTTTTTCTTTTAGCTTTTTGGAGTAAAAAAAATATAAAAATTAATTCAGATTTGTATTTACAAACACACAAATCTTCTAAAAAGTACTTCCCAACAGCAGTTATAAAGAATATAAACTTACCAAAATCTTTGATATTTTAAGTCAAATATTGATCAATTTTTTTATTTAGAAAGAAAATGTTAAACCTTTATCTGGTAAATGAACATCAACCTGACATTTTAAAAACAACAAAAATTTAAAGAATTTACACATCTACTCTTCATATTTCTTTTCAATTGTTCTAACACACGGGAAACAATTTTAATTTGTTTAAATTTCATATATATCTATATGTCTATATATTTACATGGACAAGTTGTGAGTACATAAAATGTAAATAGAACAAAAGGGACATTATTCAATGTTTTGAAATATATTTAAACTCCTCTTCTTTTCTGTTCAGAGTGTCTAGGATATATTTAAATTGCTTGCAGAATTTCTGTTAGTTGCAGATGTTGATACAATCTGATACTTTCCTTTTGCTTTTTCTTCTATAATACAGTTTGCCTGACCATGTGGTATAATCACCACTGCTTTAGAGTTTTTTCATTAGGTTTTTTTATTTTAATTTTTTTTTTTAAGACAGTGTCTCCCTGGGTAGCTCAGGCTGGTCTTGAACTCACAGTGTTCCTCCTGCCTCAGCATCCCAAGGACTGGGATTATAGGCATAGACCACCACACCTGGCTCTCACCACTGATTTAGAAAGGATGGAAAAGGGCTGCCGTCTCTCTTCTAGGACAGATTATATCCACCTATCCCAGACTGCAGTCAGTCTTGTCTCTAGAACTCAGCTTCTGCTAATGCTCTGCTCAATTTACTGAGCAGCTTAACAAATTCTCCACTACCCCTTGCTCAGGACTGACTCTTACAACTCCTTTAAACTCTACCACCAGTGTCTTCACCTCTTGTCCCGACCTCATCTTCCTCTGTTCATTATCTTCTGGTTATTGTAGTATCTTTGAAACTGTTTTCCAGGCCATAAATAACCTCTGATTTTCCAAAATCAGTGCTGTCTTCCTGGTCCATATCGTTTTACGTCTCTGTGCCCTTTGAGATGCTTGGTTGCCCTCTTCCACACGTGCTCCCTCCTTTGGCCTCAGGGACTCTCCTCCACCTGCTTGCACTGGTGCTTTCAGTCTTCTCCAGGGAGACCTCAGCCACTGCAAGGTTCCAAGTCTCACTACAGTTTGCCGACTCCAGAATTTTTATGTCTACTGCTGATAACTCTCTTGGGCTTGGGGCCTTTCATTCCAGCGCTTACTTTATGGACATTGTCCTCGGGTGTCCTCAGACGTCTCGTCCTCACCTGTTCCCGTGCTGCTCTGCCGTTTCTCTTCACCTCTGCTTTAGTCGCTGCCATCTTCACCAGCCTCACTCTACCCAAGGGCGGGAAAACCTTGATCTCTGTTTCCCCTAAGATTACACACAGTAAGTGATTGCAGCTTGAAAATTTCCTGTTGTGCATTTTTTTAAAAAATCTGCTTCTCTTTTTCTGTTATACTCATCTTCTCTTGCTTAGTACCGTTACAGAATTGTCAGTCTTTCTAGCCACAATATTTCTCATGCTTCCTCTTAAACTGTGTAGTAACTGCACAATTTTAATCTTCCTAAAGGAACCAATATTGTCACTTTCTTGGTCACATACTCTGGCTCCTTTCTGTCTTCAAGAAAATGAACATTTCCTTTTCCCTCTAATAGTTAAGACACTACACAGCCTGTCTCTACATATCTAGTTAGGAATTTTCTCCCAATACCTTTTCCAATTCCATGTTTTGTCTCCAACCCTTATGCACATGGCATATTTTAAACATTTCATCCACAATAGCTTATTGAAGAGTAGTATATATATTGCTAGTTTATTGAGAAATCATGCTGCATTGTGATATAAATGTAAAAAGTCTTTATATATATATATATATATATTTTTTTTTTTTTTTTTTTTTTTTTTTTTCTCTACCAAACTCTCCTCCATCTAGACTATCATATCCTTCAATGGCATGGAAGTGCTACTGAGTCAAGATGATTTTAGTTTTTCATACAATACTATTTCATTTTAAGATTTAATCCTGATGCAGAGTTCTTTTATCCTCTGGCACAAGGCAGAGCCTCAGCTCTAGTGACTTTCAGTGGGAGACAAGGATTGGTTTGTGATTTGCTTTTCAAGCTTAATTTGTCTCTGCCCCCTCCTTAATCTCAGGCTCCTCCAGTGTGGAATGGAGAGTAAGAAAGGGAAGGCACATATCCTTTGCCTTGCGTTGAACAAGTTTTTGGGTTTTCCCTGTTTAGCTTGATTTCTGGGAGATAACTGGTGGCAAGTGGGAGCTTCATTTTGCCCCATCAAAAATGGTCACAGAAGAGCTTCGTATATCACAACAGTTCCCTGGAAATTTTGTTCAAGTAGGTGTCCAGCTGTTGAAATCACTGTGACACTTTTCTGATGAATCTCTATTCCACTCCTTTAGCGACTCCAGTGTGATCTGCTGTCCTGGGCCAGTGCTCAGACTTTCAGACATATGTGGATACCAGGATCTCAAAGGAAAATGGTGTGGCCCATTCTCTGCCTCGGGGACTTCCCGGCACGACTTTTCAGTATTTCTTTCTTCCCCGGTTGGGTAATAGAGGAAGACTGGCATGTGGCCTAGATATTCCCCCAGATGCCTAATTAGGAAACTAAAAGCCCATAACCCTTTCTTTTGTGGCCAGAGGAATATTAGCAAGCTCATTGAATCCTTTCCAAGTTTATAAGATTCTGAGCTACATTCTGCAGGCCTCTGCTAGCCTTTCTGTAGAGACACTACTCCCCTAAAAGGGGAGCCTCTCCTTTCCCAATACTGTATTATCTATTTTGGTAGCTGCTAAAACTATGTGGGTACTGAGTACTTAAATGAGGACTGGTCATACTGATGTGTATGTTAAATGTAATACACACACCCGATTTTTAAAGATTGCAATAACAACAGAAGCTAAATTACCATCTTCCTAGTTTTATATGCTGAAAACATTCTGAACCATTTGGTTTAGATGTAATGTGATCCTACTCCAAGCATCTTTTTATTATTGTGTCTATGAGAACATTTTAAATTATGTTTATGGATTTGATGAGTCTCAGAACATGTCTCCAAACATAGAATTTTGGCATTTGAGAAAATAGAAACAGGGAGGTGCCTGTCTCCTTTTCCCCTCTTCCTCCCTGAAGGAAGTCGCAAAAATCCAGGCGGCATTTTGTACATACCTGTGAAGAAGATCTTAAGACCCTCATGTGAAGGGTAGCCTTCCTGTAACCTGTGGAAAGGAACCTTCTTGTCTCTGAGGTTGAGCTGTCACAGAAAGGAAAAAACAAGCCTTCCTCCATGTGTCCTCATTCATTAATATTATTAGATCACAGTCTATGTTCAGATGCATTTTTCCATGACTGTCCAGGCTTCATCCAACCTGGCACAGAAAAAAAATGCAGCTATAACCATGTCTTTGGATCTTCATTTTTTGATGAAGTTTCTTGTATCACATAAAATTTATATTAAATAAATGTGTATATTTTTCCTTTGCTATCTTTCTATTTTCATAGGAACCTCAGTGATGAACTTAGGATATAGAGAACAAGATCTATTTCTACAGGATGTTGCTGACTTAGAAAGTTGGAGGTGTTCAATTCTACAGGAAGCTACTCACCCAATACATATTGATAATTTAAAATGCAGGTATTTATCTTTTGTGTCCAGCTTTTGGGTCACAAACAAGTGAGAGCTAACTGATGATAACATAGAAATTTATTCTTCTTTTTGAAGGTATTATTAACATCTTTAAAATTTCCCTTGAATTATATTATTGAGTCCTGAAAACATGGGTCAAGAGTGGATCTGGCTTGTTTATACCACCTGTACAATAGATTAGATTTGTGAAAACTGTCAGAATTGAAATGGAGCAAACTTTTTCAAGTGCTAGTCAAAATGACATAATAAATAAATTTAATGAATAAATGACAACATAAATAAATCTTTAAAATTGTGAAGTAATGAAGGAAGGAATCTCATATATATGTGCCGGTAACAGGAACTATTCATAAAAGGCATTGCCAAAATCATAACCTTTCAGAAAGTCCATTGCAAACTTATACATACACTCACAGAACTTCTGCAAGGATCTTAGTCCAAGTATCTGTTTAATCTTGGACTCACGCCATTCTTGTCAATAATCCTTGTAGATATGGGTTGTTGCTTCCATATACCTTATCTTGCTCTTTTATCCTTTCAATTTTCCCTTCACTTCAACCTCCTGGAATATGCTCTATGGGATGAATGTCCTTGTAGCAATGCTCTGATCTTCCCAAATACATCTCATTATTTTTTTGAAAATATCTCATTGAATGTTACTGAGAGATTTTTGAATATCTATCTTAATAAAAATGAAAATGGATGGCAAAATATAAGTATAATTAAAGTCAATTAAAACTCAACAGAGTACTAGGAGTTCTTGTGGTATTCTTCTGAAATGTCATGAGTTGTTTTTATTGTGATTATTAGCACTAGCAACATATTGCAATTATTTATACAATCTAATCTCAAAATATACCCTATCCTACAATTAAGTTTGACTTCAGGTTGAACGCTGCTTACTACAGTGGAAAACATTGTTTAAATCTGTGTATGTGGATGAGGTGATAGGTTATAACACTAAACAAGATAAACAATTTTAAGTTAAAGTGAAAACATTCTCAACATTTGTAAACAGAAGCCATCATTAACTAAAGAATTATGTTGAACTTATATCTTTAGAAAGTCATATAGAATTGCTATAGAAACAGCAAACTCTATCAAGGTAACCTCTATTCCCTTATGACAGTCATTATAAGGTATTTAAACACACACTTAAGATGAAATTGTCCTTTTCCTTCTGCCTGGATGTCACATCTTCTCAGTGAAAGAAATATCTAAAAATATTCCCCTTCCCTCTCTAATTGAGTGTATGTAAGTGAGCTGTAATTGGTATTCTGATTGCACTTCGCTTCCTCATCATGCCCATTTTCGTTTCAATACTGTCATTATCATGGTTTTACATTATCATACTTAAAGCCTTTATGATACATGCAGAGAAAGTTAGAAAAGGTGAGAGTGATGATGATGGGTCTTGGGAAAATACCTGTGAAGGTTTTCAGCAGGGCATTTCATACTGAAATAAGAAAAATATAAATAACTGATGGCAATAAATGACGAACTAATAGAGGAATAGAAGGGTGACATTTCAGATCCAAAATTTAAAATTTTGACATTTTCTTGCTTTGATCTAATGCGTGTAACTTATTTGACACTAGTTGAAAGCTATTCTGTTATTTAAGTTTTAATTAGATTTCAGCTAGGAAGCATGAAGAATATTAAAAGTTTCCATTTTTGTTGCTTTAAAAATTTTTTTTTTGTCCTGAAGGAATTTATACTATAATGGAGATTCTCTAAATTAATAAAACATGATCCTGGAAGTTTTTTCCTTTTTCAATTACTATTTTGAGCTGTTAATTTTTGTCCACAATACAATTGCTTAGTATGGTCACTTTAATTTAAAGGTAAGGTTTCTGAGTTGCAATTACTGTAAAATATATAAAATTTAAGGAACAAATACATACATTTTATCTACAAAATGTAGATGTATATAAAATATGTATAACAAGAGAGTTCACTTGTCTACATACATGTCAACACCTTCTGAAACAAAAATTAGATTATTTTTGTTAATTCTTTTTTATTTTTTTATTTTTTTTTTTTGCGGTACTGGGGATTATTTTTGTTAGTTCTGAATTACTATCATAAACCAATGGACACAGATTTTTAAAAATTAGCATTCTTTTAAACATTTATCAATCCTTTCTTCTACTTTACACTAATTGCTGGAAAACTCAATAAATTATTGAGTGACCTTCTCTAGTATTTCATTATTTATTATGTTCGATCAATACAATGGGTTATTATTATTATTATTTTTTTTTTTTGGTACTGGGAATTGAACTCAGGACCTTGCACTTGCCAGGCAGGCACTTGTGCCACTGAACTATCTTGCTGGCCCCACAATGGCCTATTTCTAAGGGATGGTCACACCTGAAGCACTGACTCTTGCTAGTGAGTAAGCTGTTTAGTCTTTATAGCATAATAAGCATCAACATCAATGACATGAATTTGATTTATTATATTAGTTCAATCTGTCAACGTTCAATTATTCCAAGTTGAAATATCCAATTACATCTCCGTGATTATTTTAGTAGGGCACTTGGATCCAGGTGTGTGCTAACCGTGAGTTCTACCCCTCGGCGACAACTTGAGCCTCATAGATTGCCATGCTGTTATCGATACTATTCCTACTGGCAAGTGTACCTTTTTTCTTTTTAGTTTCTCCATGTTAACATAAATTCATTTGTTAAAAACTAAGTAAAATGAGATGATGTCTTCTGATCCTACCAGAAAAAGCCTCCTCTCACCCTCATATTGTATTTGAACTTTTACATAATCATGCTAGATTGTAGTTATTAGGCTACATGTGTCATGACCCAGAATTAAACATTCCCTGTAGTAATAACGACTTTTTGAATTTTAGGAAAATACTTGTATAAGAAATATACAAAATGATATACAACTCAGGTTGTTTGCTATACCTATCATTATACAGCAGCACATTCCGAGCCTAGTTTAAAGGAGTCTATTTCACAAATTTTTTTGTTTCTATGTCAATACTAGCCAGACTGTTCCACAATTTCACTCCTTCTCAATATAACTGACCAAATTATGTACAAGGGAGATTTGAGGAAATCTGTTATTGTTTTGTTTGTTTATTTGTTTTTTTTTATCCTGTTGAAACAGGGTTTTGCTGTTCAGTTCAAGCTGGCCTTGAGCTCACTTTGTAGCCCAGGCTGGCCTTGAACTCATAGCGACCCTCCTGCCTCAGCTTCCCAAGTACTGGGATTACAGGCATGTGCCATCATGTTGTTTTGGTTTTCTAGCCCCAGAATTTGATATTTTCCTTGACATGCTTGCAACTTTCATATGAATTGAGAAATGATGATCTGAAGATATTAAAATATCTACTTCATGTAATAGTCAGGGGAAATAAGTCTAGAGTCAAGACTATACTTTTAGCAAAGCCAGTTTTATTTCATAACAAACAGATGGCTATACATCACCAAGGGCTGATGTTGCATCAGGGAGCCCAGCAAATGTGAGCACTGGAGCATATCTGTGGTTCTCTTGTGGTGGCAAAAATGGCTGAATTCCACAGAAGACTGAAGAATTCTATTTAGGTCAGAGTTTATGAATTTTTGGCTGGTCACCACACATCACCGACTAGTGCATGAGGAATGTGGAGCCCCTGCCTGCCTTTGTTTCCACTTTATATACATTTTTGGTTTCCATGTTAACAGACTGGAATGTTGTAGTCCTGATCAAACGTTGTTTTTCTTGTCCCACGTGACCAGGTCAGGCCCCGGTCAAGAGCCCAACCACAGTGCTATGTACTTTCTGCACTCTGTTCTCTATGTCCCCCTTTAGATATCCATACAGTTCCTTTACGGTTGCAATGTTTATCTAGGGCCAGGGAAGGGATGAAACAACCCAGGCAGGGCCATAGGTGATTTTAAAGTTAACTTTTTATAACCCCTCCAGGATGTTTCTCAAGACACATGTTGAGGCTTGTATTAAGGCTAAAACTATTCTACCTTAAAAATGATATGTTAAGAGTCATCACAACCCACCCTCTGGGCCCTTCCTTCTATTGTGGTGGAAAGGACTACGCCAGCTCAGGCTTTCACCTCAGTATTTGTAGCAGGAAGAAGGAGAAACATGGCTTACGTACATGTATCATTTTCTTTAGACAGCAAATGGTTTCCCAGAAATCCATCCACTGTGTTATCAGGTACACAGTGGCTGCAACAGAGGCTGCCAGGGAAGCAGCTAGATTTCCCAAGTTCTATGGTAAAGGCAGATAAACAAGAAGGGACTTTGGAATGGCCAGCCAGGCATACCACCAACACTGCCTTCACATACTGTTTTCTCTTTCAAAATGGGTAGTTTATGTGTCAAGAAATTTCTACTGGTAAAAATTACAAATTGAGACTCAGTTCTGCTTTCTGTCATAATTTATTTTTTTACATCTTCATCTGAACTACCTGACACTTTCATGTCCATCTTTTCCTCCTACCATTGTTGAAAGGAGCTAAAATAAGATTAATCTTTGAAGAAAGAGTGGAAAAAAATCCAAAGGCTGACAGTGACAAAATACCATCAGCCATTCTTCTCAGTCACTCTTTTTCCACATCAAAGAACATTTGGAAAACACCCCCACATCCTTTGCCACTTAAGAACGGGTACATTTCATCAGTGTCCATGTGGTTTCCTCTGGTTCCATTAGCAATGTACAACTGTTCCTGAGAAGTGGAAAATTTCCTTTGTCTTTCAATTTCATCACCTGTACGCTCAAAAGGATTGTCTTGTCGATGTGGAATTAGAATTCTTTTTCAGTTTAATTTTCTGAGTCTTGACCAGAATTCTTCACAGGCACATTTTGGGCCTTCCACATGAACACCATCAGGTTTTCTAGGCACATTAAACCGACACGGGGAAAACTCTTTTGCCCACTCTAGAACATTCTTTCTTTTCCATTTCTTGTAGATGGGAAGACTGTAGATCCAGCCTTGTAAGAATGAGGTCCGCTGATTGGACTGTACTTTCTGTGGAGGGGAAGGTGGAGCACCTCTGGAGAAACAGGAAGAGGCATGTTCTCTCTAACCCACACTGTGGCGTTCAATACGCAGACAACTGCAAGACAGCTCTTCCTCAGCTAGGTGGTCAGATCTACGTTCACCTGAGACTGCTGTGATCTACTTAAAAATCCTGCTCTGTAATATTAGGTGGCACATCAGGATACTTAAAGGGAAAAACATAGTTCAGAGAAAACATCGCCATTACTACCTCAGGTTCATGGTGATTGTAAAGTAAACTTTGGAAGACCATTCTTCCATTGTCCTCTTTTCAATCCAGTCTTTCAGTTTTGCAAAAGCAAGTTGCTCATTCACTATGTGCTCATTTTCACCGGGGAACATGCTAACCATGGGTCTAACGCAGAGAGCTGTGCCACTGCCTTCTCCACTGTGGTCATTTTCAGACATCTTTAAGTGTCCACAGTTCTGGCTGCTATAACCCTGGGTTTCCTGGCTGCACCTTTAGCTCTTGAGGTAAAAATCTGGGGCACAAGACTCAAGCTTACAAACCATTTCCATTGGGTGCTCTAGCAGGAATGAAATAGAGTCAAAATTCCAGAGCATTGTCCTAAAATGAAAAGGTCTTTTAAAAAAGCTTTACACAAACATAAAATCCTTCTTGAGAGAATGAAGATGCAGAAAGTTCATCCATTTCAGTTCCCTGAAGATGTATTTAAGTTCTTGCTCTGCACATGATTCACATCATGGCTCTTTAATTTCGGTTCTCATCTTGGAATACTTTGTGATGAGGGGTCACTGATTCATTATCTTCAAATGTTCCCAAAGGTATAATTGTGAAAATATAGCAGTCAGGTTTTTTATGAATAAATGCTTTTGAATGAATAAATTAGTGTACACTTACAATGTATATTTATAATCTTCTATATACCAAACACCTGATTTATTATATAATGTTACTCTATGCTCACATCTCTTATATTACATCAGAAGTCATTAATCACTCAAAGAAATTAGAGGGCTGCGGCCTTTCTATTATGATTTAGGGTTTTTACTTCCATTGGTAGTGAAGCAGGTTATTTATATCAACTTCTCTATTAAAAATCTAAGTCCTAAAAATAGTAAAATACAATCAGTGAAACTGTCAGAAGATAGTGAGAATCTCAGTAAACCCTTGTCAGGAATTCCTAACCATACAAATGGAGGGAAGGAGGATAGAATTCAGAACACAAAAGGGGAAATGATAAATACAGATGCAGAGAAGGCAGGAAATAATTAGAGAAGACTTATCAACTTACACTTGTGCATGTGAACACTGAAGGAAAAGGAAAAATTGGTAAAAAAGATATAAATTAACAAATTAAAAATGAGTAGATCAGTCATTATGTAAAGATGAAAGCGGTCTTCAAACTCCTTCTTCTTCCTGCAGGGCCAAAGGCAGCAGCTTTTTAGTGCCCTGGTACCTTTTTGTTTTATCTTGTTTCCCTGAAAATTTTTTCCACATTTCTTTCACATGACATTGTCCCTCTCACAGTTTGACTCCAAGCTGCAATATCATTTAGCTAAAGGAAGCTTATTTGGCTGTATTTTCTAATGTTATATTATCCCTGTTAGATTTCTCTTACTTGCACTGATGTTTTATCTTCTTCATAAGTTTTGATATTTTCTAAAGTTATGTTAATTTCTAAATTTATGTATTTACTTGTATATCGTGTCTTCTCTTCAACAAGTAATGTCACAAAGCAAAGACTTCATCAGTATTTCCCATCACTTCATTCTGACCTTAATCACTACAACAAAACTTGGCCCACTATCGGCATCTAACCTATAGTTACTTATGAATGAATTTCTATCAAGTAGGAAATAGAGTGAGAACCTTTGATAAAATTGCCACAATTCAACATTATAGCAGAGATTCAAGACAAGGTAATAATGCAAAGAACAGTGGCAGTGGTATGAATTTTGGGGAACAAGTGACAAAAATAATTTATTGCTTACATTGTTATCATTGGATAGAAAAGACCTAAGTAATTAATTTGTAAGAGAGCATTTCAAGATGGAAAGGCAGAAAATCAATACACACAAAACAAATATTTTTGTAACAATGATAAATTAGGAAATATCATGGAAAGCATTTCATTTTTTTCTTATTATTATTTTTTTTTTTTGTCTTTTTCAGACAGCATCTCACTATGCAGTTGAGGCTGGACTTGAGCTCACTTTGTAGCCCAGGCTGGTCTCAAACTTGCAATGATCCTCCTGCCTCAGCCTCCTGAGTGCTGGGATTACAGGCATGCGCTACCACACCCAGCAACATTAAATTTTCAATAGCAAATATATTCTTAAAAATCTTGGATTGTCACAAAAAACATAAGACAATATTATGAAAATTCCGCCAAACTTTGCTGATAGCTACCAAAAATTGTAAACAGAGATACTGTTCAGCACAATCAGTATGGAAATATTCCTTACATTAATGTGGAAGCTAATTCAGCTCTAAGTAAAATCATGATGGGACTCCTTCTGGAATGTAAAAGCTGGTTCTAAAATTCATGTGAATGAAAAATATGAACTAATATTCAAATTCATGAAAAAAACTCAATGGAAATAAAGTATACTCTGTTGAAATCCAGCTATTTCACAACAGTGTGTAAAACTACTGTTGATGCCACAATATGAAAAGACAACTCAAATAACTCACCAAATACAGTAAACTGAGTTAATGACAAAGACAACCTTTCTAATGAAGTGAAGAATGAGAACGACAGACTACGCTACATAGGTATCGTGACTGAGACCCACTAAGTGTGAAATAGCTGTGTTAGAAATTATCAATAGGGAAATTATGAATAACTCAGTAAATATTGGGCAAAATAAAATACATGCCAGAATTACAACTGGCAGTACATGAAATTAACTGCATTAACTTGAGCACCCAATAATCAAGGAAAAAAAAATTGGAAACAATGAGGTATCAATTTTTACTTGATAATTTACTGTTTTCAGCACTTTTCCCCACATTTTATGTTCTGGAGTTTTATGTAGCTCCTTTTTTCACTGAAGTGAAGTTAAATAAACAATTCTCCTTTTAGGTTGAGAAGATTTCTAACAGAACTAGAGAAAGTGCCAAACTTACTCTTTTAAATTGAGAATTCAAAACATTATTGCCAGTCTTTTCAAGTAGTTAATTAAACATTAATTAAGAATTTAATTATTTAATGCAAACAAAGGAACCTTATTTGTGGTTAACAATTTTGTTTATGTGGAGAATTGGCTGAACATTTGAAAGTTATAACTTGGAAATAAGCTAGCACAGAAGTGCAAAAGCCAATTGCCCTATTTTTTGTGTAATTACTACACATGTTGTTTCTATAGAACTTTCAAGAGTTTTAGATGATACAAACTTATAATCTAAGTTAAGTAATACATTTCAATTAAAAATATGTCACTGCCACAAAGTATAAAACTATTTTAAGTGAGTGTAAAATTTATATTTAAAATTTGTTAACTACTCTTAGTTACATTTTAACAGGGACTTTGGGCATAGGTTTAATAACATGGATCACCTGCAGTGCCCAGAAATACCCTGAAACACCATTACAGGTGTGTCAGAACATGCACAGAGCTCCCCCCCCCCCCCCCCCCCCGTAGCGGTGGTGAGAGACAGAAGCAGTTCCTGGAGGGTTGGGCCGTAATTGCATTTTTCTCCAAATAAGCCACAAAGTCTCAATAAATAGGTAAATAAGCAGTTGATCTCAGAATAGTGCAGTTAGATGGCTGTGATTAAAATGCTCTAGGGGCCAGGTGGGTGTGGTGGCTCATAACTGTAACCCCAGCACTGTAGACACAAGGGTTGCCACAGTTCCGAGATGAGTTCTAGGCCATTCTGAATTACACAGCAAGTCTCTCTATCTCTCTGTCTCTTTCTCCCCCCCCCCGCATATATTCTATTTATTTCTCCCTCTTTCTCTCCATTACTTGGTTTTCAAATCTCTAAAAAGATTAATCGACTCATAATTGTGCATGTTATGGGGAATAGTCTTACATTTCAACACCTACATACAAGATGTGTTGCCAGGTGTGGTGGTACACGCCTGTAATTCCAGCACTCTGCAGGCTGAGGCAGGAGGATCATGGCAAGTTCGAGGCCAGCCTGGGCTACAAAGTGAGCTCAAGGCCAGCCTCAACTGCACAGCGAGATCCTGTCTCAAAAACAAAAAAAGGATGTGTTGAGCAGATCAGGGTAGTTATTGTGTCTGTCCATCTCAAACACTTACCATTTCTTGGCGTTGGGGAACATTCAGAATTTGCTCTGGTAGCTATTCTGCAGCATATAACTGATTGCTGAGAACCATAGCTACCCTACTGTGGTACGGCACATTAGAGGTTAGTTCTTGTACTTAAGGGGATGCTGTACTCATTACCCACCCTTTCCCCATTTCCTCACTTTCATCAACATATTCTATTCTTTTTCTTTGGGACCATTTGTTTAGCTTCCATTTATAAATGAGAACATGCAGTGTCTGTCTTTTGGGGCCTGGTTTACTTTACTTAACATAATGTCTGCTATGTTCATTTGTGTGTTTTTTATGCATGTTAAAAACCACATATAATAAGAATGACATTTTAATTGTACAGTACAGTATTGTTAACCAGATGCCATGGTTGTACACCAGATCTCTAGGGCTTGTTCATCTTGTAAGACCAACCCTCTATGCCCAGTGAAGAGTAACTCCCCCTCCCCCGGACCTGGCAGCTTCCGGTCTCCTCTCTGACTCTGAAGTTAGATGCTCTGTGCAGGTGGAATCCTGCAGTACTTGTTCTTTTGTAAGTGACTTATTTTGTTTAGCACCATGTCCTCAAGGTTAATTTGTGTCATAGAACAGGATGACATGCTCTTTTGTCTAACAGGTAACAGATAACTGAACAGACAACAGTTTGTGTATGTATACACTCCAGTTTCTTTACCCTTTCATTCAGTAACAGTCATTTACTCTGCTTTCAACTCCTGTGAGCAATACCACAGTTAACGTAGGGGTGTTTATGTCGGATCGAGATCCTCTTTGCTGTTCTTTCAGGCAAATATTCAGAAGCAGTGTGGTAGAATCATATGGTATTTCCTTTTTGATGTTTGAGAAAATACAGTCTCCGTACTGTTTTCCGATAAGCTGTCCATTTCACATTCCCTACAGTAGTGAACAAACATTCCAGTTACTCCACATCTTCATCCAACACTTATTTTCTGGCTTTTACCTTTGAAATAATGAGTATCCTCCCCTGCCTGGCAAGTGCAAGGTCCTGAGTTAGATTCCCCAGTACTGCAAAAAAAAAAAAAAAAAAAAAAAAAAGGTATCCTAACAGTATGAGATAATGTCTCAATGTAATTTCCATCTTCCTAGTATTGAGTGATATTGGGCAACTTTTCTTACCTGGTTGGTCACTTGTGTATTTTCCTGGGATAAATGTACACATAAATACTTTAAATTGGTTTATGTACTTTTGACTCTTGTGTAAGTTTGCATCCACTTTGGATATGGAACTCTTATCAGGTAAATATTTTCTCCCATTCCAGTGATTGCTCTTTCAGTATGTTGAATATTTCCCTGGCCGGACACTTCTTTGTTTGATTCAGGCTTACTTGTTTGTTTTTGACTTTTTCCTTGTATTTTTGGTGTCATATTCAATAAATCATTGTCAAGACCGATGTTATGAAGCTTTCCCTTCATCACTTCTGAGTGATGTAATCAGACTTCACACTTAATTCTTCTATTTGGTGTTAATTTTTGGATATAGTGTAAGATAAGTGTCCAGGTTTATTCTTTTGTGAGTATCAACTTTCCTATCATTATTTTTTTTTATTTTTAAAGTGAAAGAACAAAACATATTAACAAACAGACATTTATTTACAAAGTAGCACAAGAATAGTACAAGTAATACCAAATTATGGACAAAGTGGCAGTGAATTAATATTGGGTGTTGTATTACATATTGATAACTTCAAAGTGGTTACCCAGGAAAACAAATATAGACATGTAAGATTGATCAAACAAGTAATCATTAACTGTTCCTTTCAGTAAAGCAATAGGGGACAGCAGTACAACTGTTAGCTGTCCTGCATATATATACATACATAATTACCCCTTCTTTCCCTTCTCTTTTCCCACACCCCAGTTACCCTTTACTTTTGAGAACTTTCCTTTCATTTCACAATGTCTGTCATACCTCTTAGCTTTTATTCACTCTTTCAGGTTCTTACACTAGTGAGACAAGATGTTGCTTACCCTGATTTATTTCACTTATGCGTATGGTCTCTAGTTGTGACCATTTACCTATAAAAGCCTCGAGTTTATCTTTCTTTATAGCTGAGTAATATTCCATTATGTTCATCCACTGAGGATTGGATTAAAAAATTGTGGCATTTTTATATAATGGAGCATCACTTGTTTAAAGACTATTCTTTCTTTTATTGTGAAGTCTTGGAACGCTTATCAAAGATGATTTGATAGTATATATGGATTATGAATAGGTTTTCTCTTGTATTTCCTTGGTCTGTATGTCTGTCTTTATGCTAGTTTCATATGTTTTTGATTACTGTAGCTGTGTAATATTTCAAAAATCAAGAAATGTGAGATTTCTCATTTTATTCTTTTTGTATTGTTTTAGCTATTCAAGTTCTTTTGTGGTTCTGTATAATTTTTAGTGTTTTTTTTTCTATTTTTGCTGCTGAAACTTTGATAGGGATTACATTAACTGTATATTTCCCTGAGTAGTATGCATATTTTAACAACATTAAATTTTCTAATCCATGAACACTGTCTGTATTATGCTTTATTTATGTTTTCTTCAACTCTTCATTAGTATTTTGTAGATTTAGTGTACTTGATTTCTACCTCCTTACGTGTATTCCTAGGTATTTTTTTCTTTTGATCCTGATAAATATGATTGTTTTGTTAAGTTCTTTTTTAAACCGTTTGCTGTTAACAAAGAAATATAACTAATTTTTATATATCCATTTATATCATGCAACTTTGTCTAATTTGCTCATTAATTCTAACAGAGCTTTCGTAGCATCTTTAAAGTTTGTGCACATATGATCATGCAATTTTCAAACAGACCATTTTACTTTTGTCTCTGACTTGGATTCCTTACATTTGTTTTAAATATTCATTACAGAAAATAATTGTATTCATTTATGCAGATTTTAAGCTCTCCCATAAGAACCCTAAGATAGCTGCCTACTATTTAGACATAAATATACATCCCTTACTTTTCATTTCTCTCTTTATGTATTTATTAGTACACTGCATTCTATTAGATTTTTAATAGAATATTCAATATTAATAAAGTATGAATATATCTTTAAAATAGCTTGTAAGAGAAAAACTTCTGAAAGTTTAACTTCTTAAAATTTTTGCTATTGTGAAAAATAATCTTGTTGACATTAAGATATTTTTGAGGGTCAAAACATTTAGTAATATAATAGTCAGGCCTTATTTCTTAACCTGCAAAAAATGTCTAATCATAGAAAAAAATTTCAATCCAATTTTCTGATAAGATGGAACAACAGTTGCAAAATGGATTAGATGTAGGCATGATGTATCCAAACACTAGAAGAAGCAATGACTGAAGCTGAGAGTAGTTACATATTTGCTCAAAAAATTTTGACCCCATGGAATATTGAATTTCTGCTAGGAGTGTATCAAGAGAAACAGTTTTTATGGTGCAGGTGATGCTCTAGTGTAACTGTAGTACTTTCATGTTAAGGCACGTTAACTCACCTCCAAAACTATCAAACCATGGAAGATTCCTAATCTTCATGAATAAGGGTCTTGTTCATCTCACAAGATAAAGAATCCCAACAAGCTGAGCTGTTAAGGGCAAGGAACCATAAAATATGGAGAAGTGAAGTTATAAATATCAGGTATATGACTCATAACAGAGTCATTACCTAAGGCAGCTTTCCAAATGTTACTTCTTGATAAGTGTGCTTATTTCTTTTTTCTACCTCCCTTTTTATCTAATTTAAGGATTATTTATGAATATCTTTTACACAGAATTTAGTTATAGCATATTCATATGTAAATAAATGTGTCTGCATTCAAAGAGTAATGCATGTTTCCAAAAGACGAGTAGCACTGCTATCCCTCAGAGAGATACAGTGATCACTGGGAACCTTTGGCTCTCATTTTTAGGGAAATGAAATTGACCTTGATTGTCTAAAGGATAGCTGCATCTCACAAAGTTAAACTATCACTCATCTGTGGTTGTGTTGAAGTTCAAGTGTCCTCATGTGTAGGCAACTGAGTTAGACAGAAATATTATAGGCAGTCAGACAGGGCTGGGCCCTCAAAGGAGCCAGTGCAAAAGATGAGATACCTGGAAACTGTGGGAGAGACAGACATCTCCAGATGTAGGCCAGAACACAAGAGATAAAGCAAATGCACCCCCGTAACTCCCTACGGATAAACATCAGGAACTGATATTCTAAGTAGGTCTCTATCACCTTGCGAAAGCCAGGGAGAGTCCCTAGCCCCACCCCCACAGGAGAGGCCCACTTGCAACGGGGCTTCCTCCTTTGATCCCGATTTCATCAGTTTTACCTGAACAATTATGCTTAATAATCTTATTGGTTGACCATAGTTTTGTCCCACCTCACGCCCACCTGTGAGTTCCCATGCTTCCCACCTTGGACCAGCCCCACACATCATGGATTTACTCTTTAAAAATCCCTAAGAAAGGCAGGCCCCTTGGCAACCCATTCAGGACCCCTTCTGTCTCGCGCGCGGACAGAAGCTTTCTTTCTCTCAATAAACACATTCCCCTAAATCCCTCAGCACTGTGCATTCACGGATGCTGAGTAAGCGGCTGCCTGACTCAGTCACCAAGCACTTTCCTCACGCCACACTCTTCCTTCTCTACTATGTTCTACGACGTGTGTGAGACTCCGCATGCAATATTTTGTCACTGTCAACTGTTCTTCCCCCACTAGAATAAAATAAGGGACAACTGGGAGCTAGGAAGCGGAGGACAGGAGTTACCCCTGGTTATGGTTTGAACGTGTTTCCTGCGTTCCTGTGTTGGAAATTTGATCCCCAGCACAGCATGTTGGGGGCGGGGACTAACAGGTAACAAGATCATCCAGACCCTGCCGTTTGAGTTCATTGATGCTGCTGCTGTGAGTGGGTTTGGTGTAAACTCCGTATCTCGCCCAGATCCTCTCTTGCTCTATCGCCACCTACCAAGGCATGACGCAGTGAGGAAGCCCTGGGCAAACGGGGTACACTTACTTTAGATGCTCCAGCCCCTCCGGCTGTAGAGATAAATCTGTGCCCTGTATGAGCTACCACTCTCATGTATTCTGTTTCGCCAGCCAAAAATGTACCGAGCCGTCTCTTCTCGTTTCATTGTTTCTCTAAGTGCAGTTTTCCTCCAAGGCTGCCGATTCGTTCCAGCAGTGATAGGTTTTAGCTTTTCCCCCACTCAGAACCGTCCATGTCCTTCTGCCATCACGGTTCCCTGCCTTCAGGCTATATTCTCTTAAGACAGTGAGTCTGTCATCTCCAAATCCTTCCTCAAAGCATCCAAGACAACTGCCGCCACTGAACACACTGTCCTCCGAGGTGTAGGTCTCACTTCTGTGAATTCAAAGGGGCAGAGAGTTCCCAAAATTCTAAGCCCAGCTGCCCCAGGTCTCCCTCCGCGTTCTCCACAGTTCTAGTTCTTACACCCCCCCCCACACACACACCCGCTTCTTCCTTCTGATCTTTAGTCCTAAACTCGCTTCCTGCGCATACCACCTAAATAGCGCCCCAGGGTTCCTTTTTTGCACTTTTAGCTTTCAGTAATAGTGTAAACAAATGACCTGTAGTGAATTATTTCTCTTGGTTTTTTTCAATGGAGCTTGATTGTTACAATTAATTGCTCATACGGGTATAGCCAATCTCCTGCTATTTGCATTTCAATCATGTTTGTAAATATCTGACCCACTGCAATCTTGCATATATAAGTTCAGAATTATTGTTTGTATTTTTCTACCTTTCAACTCTTTTCACTGTTTCTAGATAGATGGAGAAATAGATGTGTAAGGGCTTTTCTTTTTTGGTAAGCAATATATAGTTGTGTTTCTTTTTTTTTAAACATGGCCTGATAACTTGCTTGTTTTTAATGTATGGTTTGGCAAATTTTGTTTATGTGTTTTGATAATTTTTATTTCAAAGATTTAAATGTATTCATTCTCTATAAAATTTTTGTTTTCTTTCTTTAGGATTAAGTATATTTAAAAATTATTATTATTTCTCCATTTTTCCTATGAGTTCATTAGTTTACTTAATTTTATACATCTTTTAGTTATGTCCTAGAAAGGGAAGCTATTAATGTAAGTTATTAACTCTAATATAAGAATACTTTTTATCCCTTGCCAGACAGTGAGGATGTTTAGAATATTTCAACACCATATAATTATACCCCTTCTGGTTTAGCATCTTGTGACAGTGTCATCAAATATTTTCACTCTATGGATATTTTAAACCTCCCAGGACATTACTGCTGTTGTGATCTGGCCAATGTGCATTTGGATTTCTCACATAATTAGTGTTTCTGTTTTTTGTTCCTAAGCTGCTTTCCTAGACTCCCACTGTGATTGCTGACTCTCTGTCAATAAAATAACCTTACTATTTTCTGCAGTAGAAATTTGAGGTGACATTTTCTTCAGTTTTTTTTCTAGTACTTTGAAGATATACTATATCTTCGGGTTCCCTTTTTACTTTATCACTTTTTAAATTTTCTATTGAATTTAGCTCTCATTCTTACTATTACGTCCATGTAGGGAATGTGACATTCTTTTCTCTGGTGATTTTAAAACTTTTTTCTGGTATACTTTATTTTCAACAGTTTTACCATGATGTGAGCAAATAAGCTTTTGTATTCTGTATTTACTCTGCTTGAGATTCATACCATGTCTTGAATCTGGCTTTATGATCTTGTCAGTTTCAGAAAATTCTGTCAGTATCACCCAAATATTGCTATGACTTATTTTCTATCCTTTCTTTATGAGACTAAAATTATAAACTGTTAAATGTGTTCACAGTGTCTCAGTGTTCATAATTTTTCTATATTTTTATTGACTTCCTTTGTTTCATGAATTTTGACCTGATCTATCTTTGAGTTTACTAATCTCTTTTCTTCGCAGTTATACATATGTTTTTTAGTTTTAAATTCTTATTTGGTTAGTTTCTATAGTTGTTGACTCTTTTCCAGAATTTTCTATTTTGGTGCTCACTTTGGCAGTACATACACGAAAATTTGAACAATACAGAGGAGGTTAGTGTGGTCCCTGCATGAGGGTAACATGAAGATTCATGAAGCTGCTATATTTTTAAAATGGCAATAGAGATTTTGCAAATGGGGATGAGAAGGGGGGGGTGGAAAATTAAGATACGTTATGTGCATGTACAAATTCCCCATGATGAATGTGAAGATTGTGTGTACTGCTAACATGTACTAATAAAACAATTCTCTACTTTGGCCTTTAATTCTATGAAGATGTTAACCATAGGTTTTATTTTATATTCCTTAACTAATAACTGCATTTTCTAGATTTGTCAGTGTCTATTATTAACATATTTTTTCTCTGTTTAATTAATCTGTTGTTTTACGTATTATGCCTGGTATTTTGGTTAAATATCAGGCACTACATATCAAAAATTACAGAGTTCATTTGATAGTTTGGTTGATAAAATCCCCCTTCTAAGTAGACTCAGTTTAATTTTAGATAGGTAGGTAAGGATGCTAGCTATTCCAAATCACCTGAATGTTATCATGAATTCAAGTGGGTGTAATCCGGTTTAGGTCTGTAGATATCTGACTTAGTCTTAGGGAATAGTGCTTTTGAGTTATAACTAAATATTTATGGTCCTTTTTAGAATCTATTTATATAGGTAAATATTCCCCAATCCTATACATTTTCTTAATGGTCTGCTAATCTACATGTGCGGGTGTTTCCAAGTGCCTTAAGACAAAATACAACATCAAATTTTAAAATCACTGTTCTGGATGCATTTCATGCTTAGTCTTAGGCCGCCCTTTTTGTTATCATGATTCTTGAATATTTCTAGAAAGAATTTAAAAAATACTTTCCCAGATGTAGTGTTCTCAGCCGAAGGTTTGGTAGAAAGCAACATTTTCTAGCATTGCAATAAACAATGAGAATATTCATAGCTTGAAATTAAACATGCATCAGACTGTTGTCTCTGCTTTTTACTTACTTCCCTAAGCCAATAAAAGAAGCTAGATATAGTTTACCATGGAGAATTTAATAAAAGGTACAGTTCTTGTAATTATCACAGAGAGAGCAATGCACTCCAATTTGAAAATAACAGAGTGACCAGTTTATTTCATGCAAATGTCTCCAATTTAACCAAAACCTAAGGACCACTGTTCATTTAAAGGTGTAGCTGTAGACGAGGGACTGACAATTGAATGTTCCTGGGATGAAAGGGTGAATTTTTCAAATCTTCTAAAAACTTAACTCTCTGTATTATACCCTTTCTGGTCAACAGAGTAATTTCTACTTGTAGCTGAAGCTGAATCATTACTGTTATTTCCTGCTGGTACTTTAAATCACCACAATGCCAATTGTTCACCAATTCATTTTTATTAGCGGTACTTCCTGCCCCTCTGTCTTGCCCTTCTTCTCTGTGATCTGCCAGCTCCAGCAGCTGATTGACTCGTTTTAGCTTCAGTACTGTCACAGGGTTATCTGCCTTGATCTCACGTTTCTGCTTTCTTCCATAACTTCTATAGGCCTTTCTCTGTTCTAGGTGCATTCTCCTCGTTTTGAACCTATTTTCTGGATTTTATTTAAATTATAGCATTTTCAGTCATTTCAATAAATGTTGGAGATTATGTAATCATAGCTACCATTTTGAATTGAAATATCAACTTCATTTAATACAGCTCTTTCTATAAGATTAAATTAATAGTTATGCTTCTGCAGTTTTTAGAAGAGAATTGTATTGCAAATAGCTGTTCCTTTCTAATTCATGGTTAGATAAAGCACAATAGTTCTAGATAAATAGACCTTTCAGTGATTGGTTCTTATAACCAAACTTTCTAAAGTGATAGTATTTGTTTAATCTTATTTTTTTGTTTGTTTGTTTCAGGAGTAAAGGAAGAATAATTTCAATCTGAGACATTAAATTAGTCTAATAAATAATCTTTTAAGAGGCTCATTGGTCAGAAATTCCATTTTTTCATTTATAAGAGGAGTGGACAGAGAGTGAAAGTTTAAAAATATATTTTAACAGAAAAGTTTAAACGTAGGTGCAAACGCTACTCTTTCCTAAATTCATATTCCAGTGATGATACATTTCCTATGTAAACTTTAAATTAAAAACTAAATAATGGCAATGACATTTTATGTTTCAAACAATAACTCTTCCTTTTAAAGATGCAATGTAAGTGTTTCTATCCATTAGACAGTTGGAGTTTAGTTTTTACCTCTAGGTATGGGCAAGGGTTTGATATTTTTTTTCCCAGTTCTTTTTTTTTTTTTTTTTTGTAGAGAAAGTACAGCTCCATGAAAAGTGATAACACAAATAATAATGCTGTGCTGGTTGGGAGGACGTGTTTTCTTTTGCAGAAATCAACAGGGAAATGGAACGATATTTTTCACCTGAGGCGAATCACCGGTACAGAACCGAAGAGCACTCTTCTAGTAGAGTCATCAGGGGCACTCGAGGTGAGGAGCAACCTTCGATGTTGGGAGAGAGTGATTAAATTAATTCTGTTGAAAAGTTACAAGATGACTCAGGGCAGTCTGAGTGCTCCAAATACTTTCCGTTTACATTGTCAGCACGCAGCCTCTTCCTTTTAGAATCTCACTCATGTACTTAATATCTGGCATGTGGTACCTGCTTCCTTTTGGTCCTCTTGCCTAAGCGGCAGTGTGAATACTTGTTTTATGATGGATGGATGCTGCAGGAAGCAAATGTAATTGCTTTGACTATGTGGCATTAAATGGATATTCCCTTTGGAAACTCAACTTGCTTCATTTAGACTCAAACATGCCAAGCAGATGCAGACGATCAACTCACAGCATATGATACAAGCGGATATCTTTCTCTTTTATGTTCTGTTGTTAATGTAATAGCAAACTAACATCTGTTGTTCTGAGCATCACAAATCTGTTCTTTTCAATGTAAAGGTTTGCTGAACACTGATATTTTGCTAAGAATAGAATGTTCATGGCAATTAGATTACACAGTATCTTTATGCCACATATAAATGTTCTTTGGAAAGGTTATTGTGTATGTGTATGACCTACTGATCTGGGTACTACGATAGATGTAGTTGCAAGGTAAAATGATTGAAATGACAATATTATGGGGAGTGCATAAAGGAATAGAAAAGAGAAGAAAGGTAACTGATATTTAAGGGATATTTCAGTATTGTCAACACTTCCCATACAGTCTTTGAGGTTGGTCTTTGCAGAGCGCTTTTGTTTTTTGTAACAAATGCTACTCCATACTCTAAGAATTTGAACACTTGGTATGTTATTTGATATACCATGAACCTTTTCTGATCTCAATTTAGACCTTTGAATAGAATAGATAATAGTATTAGAGACATACTATTATCTTGAAACCATAGACTCCCCATATTTCAAGATTTTTTCCTTAATGCAATGAAGAAATATTCGAACAGACAGAAGAGGAACAATAAAGAGTTTTTAAAATCTTTTTTATATAGCTAGTATCATTTTTCAGAGTAAGTTAGCTCATATGTCTACACAGTGGTTAAAAATAAATGCAAATGCCTACATAAGAAATACTTCTTGGCTTGAATTTCTGATGGAAAAATCTTGGTTGTGTTGCATGTCTCTGCATTTTGTTCATATTAGTATTGTTGGCTGAACAAAAGGCAAGGTGAAATAGTCCATTTCACAATGTCAGACTTAGAGAATCCAACTTATCATGCATCTTTTGCGTATGTTACCTTTTCAAAAACTCAGTAATTAACAGAAAATAAATACAACTGCACACAGAATGAGACAATAATACCAATCACCATTATTTTTGATTCTAATTTTTTAATCTCAGTTAAACGTTTTTAACTTGTAAAGCCCATTTAAAGCAAATATTATTTTAAGGGGGGTAATAAAAAAATAAAGCAAATATTATTTTTAAGGGAATGATAAATGGTATTACTCTTTTTTTATTCAAAAGAAAGCAGTATTATTCAAAAGTCTTTTTAAAAATAAGGTTTTTGGGGCTGAGCATATAGCTCAGCAGCACAGCACCTGCTTGGCAAATGTGAGTTTGTGAGTTTTATGCCTGGTACCAAAAAAAAGTTCTTTTATTAGTTATAATTCCTAATACTGTGGTTTGGGGGATGTGACGAAAATTATTTTTAAAATCTCTAATAGCTAACATATGTGCACACGTACACAAATACTCAGAAAAGTTGTAAATAATAAACCAAGTAAAGAAACGAGAATTTTTTCTAAGCAAGAAAGTGCTTGAAGGGTTGAAAATTTCATTCTCTGATCTAACAATAAAATCAAGGAATTGTTTGACATAATATAAAACAATACTATAAGAAGACAGAAACGTGGCATTTCCTTATGGAGTTCCAAAACTATCAAGCATTCTTGATGAGAACTGTTGGAACTATTAAGATATAAAAGTGTAGCTGGAGACCCTTGAAGTGGTAATTTGCATTGACTGCAGCCTTGGTCAGAAACATGGATCATGGCCTGAAATAGCAAAAGATATTTAAATTAGGACAAGATGTAAAAAAGATGAGTGTCGATGAAGTAGGCCTTGACACAATTGTCTGAAGGGGATATTTAGCATTTCAGGTAATAGTAATTAAAAACAACATATACTACAATAATTAGATTACTTATATTTACCTTAATTAAAAAATCTGTATCAAGTGAATACTGTATTGATTTATATTTTAAAGATATCCTAACATAGGAAATAGCAATTGTACTGTTATATAAGTTGATATATATTTTGTTGACAGTGTTGTATTTGGTCAGAAAATTAATTTCATTTAAAGTAAATAAATCACGATGGGGAAGGCAGGCAGAGAAGTAACGGCAATGGAGCAGTGCAGGCAGCTCCCCCACAGTGGTACAAATTAACGTCCACGTAGCAAGTAGATTGTAACAAACATGTAAAGTTCCTAGAAGATATTTGTGTGCGTTCTTTTAAAAATGCAAAATCAAACTCAGAAAATATTGCAAAGGGTATTTTCTGTTAGGAAACCTAACCACCATTTTACTTATTGTATTTTAAATTGTTTGCTACATCAGGGATCCAAATTGTTCTCTGGAATTTGTCTGACCATATAAGAATTATTCCCAGAAACTATCTTCCCAGAAGAATTAAAAACATCATGCCAGAGTGATACACATGCACTCATGTTTATAGCAGCACAATGTGTCGTAGCTAAATCTTTGAAACAACCCAAATGCCCGTCAGTTGAGGAGTGGATAATAAACATGTGGTATTGTTATACAGTGGAGTATTACTCAGCCATAAAGAATGATAAACTTGAGACTTTTTTAGGTAAAAGAATGCAACTTGAGACCATACTCATAAATGAAATAAATCAGACTCACCTGTGTAAACACTGTATTGTCTCCCAGGTGTGAGAAATTGAAAAAGTAAGGTCCAAAATGTACAGTAGATACTGGGAAATGAGAAGTAATTGTCTAATAAGAAAAGGGGACTAGGATGGGGAAAGGAGAAAGAAAGGGAAAATGGAGAAAAACATGCAAGTTAGTTATATATTAGTGTCTCTTAGTTCATTGAACAGGAAAGTTTGTGCAAATATCAACTGGAGAATTTTAATTTCCCATATCTTGTACTCCGAGTAACTACTTTGAAGATCACAATATGCAATGTATTAACTATTGTTTTTCTATTATTTTGTTATGAAATTCTGTTTTACCTTTTTCCACTAAGTGAAAAAAATAATTATTCCAAGATACTTATGTCATACTCTCCAAAGCCTGAGCTATGTCACCCACTTTAGCAAGAGGATTTCATGCACATGATGTGAAAGGAGAATTCACAGTTACCTTGAATGGATCATTCTTGGGATTATTTTCCATTACCCAGCTTACTGGAATCATTGTAAAGTAATAGCGTAAAGAAGTAATTATTTTATGAACTATGAAGTAGAGGACAACTAGAATTTACTTTTGAAGTTTTCCTCATTCTCTTTACTTCTATTCATTGATGTCTGCCCTGGAATCTAAAAGCATCACAGGCTGTGTGAATTATTCTGGAGTCTGGAAGCTTTTCATCTGGTCTCAGGAACGACACAGTACACTCATATCTGACTGATGAACTTGTAAACTGAGGACATTTCTTCATGACCGTACTCATATTGCTACCACATCGTTTTTCCTCCCCCTTAAAGAAAGCAAATTGAATACAACCGGGGAAGGGTTATATCGGAATAACTCAACAAGTTAAGTCAATGTTTTCTCAGAAGTTATCTCAAGAATTTCAAAATTATGAGTATTATTAAGGGCAAATTATTTGACATGTCATTGCTTTCTGGTACTGGATGAAAGCTACTGATAAAATTTTCAATTGTTTTCTTCCTTTGACATTTTTATGTCACTTTTGATTTCTCATTGTTATGGTTTGCCAGTAAAATATCTTCTAATTTAAAATAATAATTAGACACACATTTAAAATAATCTGGTTTATAGAATATTTTGCTGTCAGAATAGTACAGCTGAAAGATTCCTTTTCTGTGGCCCACAAAAACATCATTCAATTCACTGTACCTTTTCTTCCCCTGGAAATTGTTAAAGATACCACCAAAATGGACCATGCATCTCAAGGACTTGTGAACCAGGGAAAGAATACGACATTCATAGAGTAACAGAAATTGAGTTGAAAAAATACTTAGTTTTTGAGTTACATACAGTGCTCAAGGTTACAAGGGGGAATAGTCTATAGAGACAAATATAGTACAAGCTATGAAATTAATTGTGCTGTAAGAATAGAGGTAATTATTATATTTAGTGATTTTTTTCTTTCACTTTTCTCCAAAAATCAGAATAAACTGCAAAATTTGAGAAGCAAGTTGACTTTTTGTATTAGAAATAACACCCAACACTCCAAGTTTAACATCCAGGAAGAGCAGCTTCTCCCTCCCTCTAAGCATATAAGAGCCTGAATTTGTCCCTCTCGTTGGGGTTTTTCTTATTAGCTCTCCATTACTAAGCTAATTTTACATTGGTGGGGACAAAAGTGAAGGAGAATGAAGGAGTGAGGATCCAATCTACTAACATTAGCACTGACGAAGATGGCGATGATGAGGACGACGCTGAAGGAATTCGCTGTTATGTACGGGCTGCTTCTTGTGCCAGGTGGCCCGCTGTATGTTATTCCTTTTCCTCTTGTAACAATCCAGGGGGTCGGCATGATCCTTAGGTTCCATTTTACTGATGAGGTATATCTAAATAGCCAATTTAAATTTAAACTTCAATATGCTAGGGTAAGAACAAGTTTTTAGGCTATATGTGTTACGTACATTAAGAACCAAAATAAAGATTAGTTGTGTTTCCTAAAAAAGAAGAATATATAGTTTAATATTATATAATATGTAAATTACCTCTATGTGCACAGATGTAGACTAGTCTTTCCCCCAATGTATTTTACAAGATATTAGCAAATATTTTCAAAGATACTTTATTAAATGTGTCATGTTTCAATAATAATGGGAAACATGAGCTTAAATAAAATCCAACAAGTTAATTGTTTAATTTTTCAGAACATTTAATAGAATTACCAAGAGGAGGAGATCTTATGTAAAACTTTTAGAATGTTACACCTACAGTGAGGTCTATTTGCTTGAGCTCAAGGTTTTTCTCCCACCCTGTAATAGATTCCTGCAATAATGGCCCCAATTAATCTTGTCTCTTGATATTCATCCCTGTGTTGGAGCTTCGCAAGACCATCCTAGGTTTTGATGATGCATTGTAAGAATTTAGATAAACTATTATGCTGTGGTGACTGTTAACTACAGTGAAAGCACAGAAATTAAAATCAGCAAAGAATACAAGTTGCAAGAGAAACCCTCATGAGAGGAGGAAATGTACAATCATCTATATATCTTCTTCTGATCAAGTGGCATGGACATGCTTGTTTATCTTACAATTAATGTGTAGGAAAGAAAGGACAGTTAATTCATGTATCTGCATGAATGGGAGAACATGTACTTGCACACATGGCAGAACATGTATGAAGGATTGAAGATGGGGAAACTCACCTGAGTTTTGGCATCCGGAGGTTTTACTGTGGATCACTACATGTTCATGTGATTGATCTCAGGTGCTCAGATTCTAGCCTCTCAGAGGAAACACAGTCATTCACTATAAATTACATCTGTAGCATAAACTACGTGATGAAATTGGTATAGTATGTTCCAATGCTTCAGACCCATCAGACCTGTTATTCACCATAAATGACATTGTTGGTATAAATTTTATCATCAAAGAGAAACACTGTACATAAGAACCCTCAAGCTTACAATAACAGTCATATCTGACAACTATATGAACGTCTCAGAGCTCTTTTCCTAACAGACAATTCTAATAGCATTTATGAAAATATTCAGGGTTTATGAAATCCAGGCTCTTGAATTATCCCTTTTGTTACACAATGCCTTTGTATATGTAGTTCCTTCCCATATTGACTCTGTGCTTAGCTGTGTGACTTTCTTTAACCAAAGAGATACCGGCAGCTGAGACATCAGCCACAGACTGGAGATGAGTTTGTGCTGGTCTCACCGACACGCTCCTGCTGTGCGCAATAGCTACGCTCAGCCTCCTTGAAATGAAAGAAGCACCTGGAAAGAAAGTTTGGCAACTCCACCCACCTGGGCCAAGCTTTGTCACCCAATCAACTCATGACAATTAGGACCCGTATATCTTGGAAGCCGGGTAATTCCTGACAGGGCTGACACATGACCAAAGACTGTTAGATCAGTCCCTGAAGGCGGCTGATGGGTGGGGCTGAGTCTATGCCATCTACTAGATCTTTGAAATAAGAAGAATAAAATGAAAGCATGAACTTCAGAACATGTCCTTTCAGGTGAGAAAAATGAGAGTAAACTAATATATATGGAAAAAGAAGTTACAAACTAGGTAGTGGTATGTTGCTTGTGGAGAGCACAAAGACTGATAAGCATGAATGTCAAAACTTGTAAAATGACTTCTCAACAAGTGAAAGAAAAAATGGAATAAAGTAAAATTAACATATACAACATGAGACAGAAAAGAAAAATGTCAACATCTGAAACAGATATCATCAAAGAAGATTGTCAAAGTATATCTAACTATACTGGTAATTATGATATAAGTAATTAAACTAAAAGCTCCAGTTGAAAGATAAAGACACAAAAATCAAAATCTACTGTATACTGTTTAGTACAAAGACATATAAATATTGGGAATTCTATTTTTTTTATTTTAAAAGTATAGTAAAAAAACAAAAAGATATTAACAAACATACACAAAGTAGCATAAGAATAGTACAATCGAATCTGAGTTACAGATAGGGTGACAGGGAATCATCAACGGTTGTTGCATTACACATTGATAATTTCTAATTGTATATTCAGGAAAATAGGTATAGACATGCAAAATTGATCAGACAATTCATCATCTACTATTCCTTACAATAAAGTGACCTAAGTCAGTAGTACAACTTCTTTTTATAGTGTGAAAGCAAAAAGAACTACATCAACTACAACAGAAAAAGGAAGAGAAAAAAAAAAAAAAAAAAGCATTAACAAAGAGACACAAAGTCACTCAATAAACTTATAATCATAATTGAATTATAGACAAAGCAACAGAAAACTAACAATAGTTGTTGCATTTCATATTGATATCTTCAAAATGTATGCACCGGAGATCACATAAAGACATACAAGATTGATCAAACGATCAATCATCAACTATTCCCTACCATTCAATGACATAAGTCAATAGTAGAACCATGCCAGCCATCCTGCATACATGTATATACATAGATACTTACATACATACATACATACATACATTTTTACCTCATTCTTTTCACCTTTCCCTAGTCCCCTCTGTTCTTTCCTTGTGAACAGATTTCCTTCATGTCTCTTAGTTTATGTTCCCACCCCCAGGTTCTTACACCAGTGACACAATATGTCGCCTGCACATGTACCTCTGATTTATTTCACTTATGAGTATGTGGTCTAATTTTGACCATTTGCCTACAAGGCTCCATATCTATCCCTCTTTATAGCTGAATAATATTCCGTTGTATAAAAATGCCACAGTTTTTTAATCCAGTCTTCTGTGGATGGACACTTGGGTTGCTTCCACAATTTAGTTATTACAAATTGTGCTGCTATAAACATGGGTGCACATATATCAGAGTGATATGATGCTTTCAGATCTTCTGGGAAAATACCCAGAAGGGGAATAGCTGGTTTGAATGGAACCTCTAGACCTAGTTTGCTGAGGAATCTCCAAACTGCTCTCCAAAGTGGTTGCACCAGTCTGCATTCCCACCAGCAGTGTAATAGAGTCCCTATTTCTCCACAGCCTCGCCAGCATTTGTTATTGGATGATTTTTTCATACTGGCCATACCTACTGGGGTGCGATGGAATCTCAGTGTTGTTTTTATTTGCATTTCTCGGATGACTAAGGATGTGGAACATTTTCTCATATAACTATTTGCCATTTGTAGTTCTTTATCTGAGAAGTGTGTATTCATCTCAGATGCCCATTTCTGGATTGGGTCTTTGAATTTGGATAGGTACATGTTTTTTAATGCTTTGTATGTTCTAGATAGAAGACCTTTGTCTGAGGGACAGCCAGCTAGGATTTTTTCCCAATTTGTGGGTTTTCTTTTTACTTTGTTGGTGATTTCTTTAGATATACAAAAACTTTTCAGTAGGATGAGGTCCCAGTTATTGATTCATTGAAGTGTTTCCCTTGCTGTTTCAGTTTTGTTCATGAACTCTCTGCCTACTCCTATGTCTTCAAAATTTTTACCTACTTTCTCTTCCAACAGATTTAGAGTTTCCGTTTTAATATTGAGATCTGTGATCCATTTTGACCTGACTTTGGTGCATGGTGATAGACTGGGGTCTATTTTCAGTTTTCGGCAAGAGGCAAGCCAGTTTTTCCATCACCATTTATTAAACAGGTCATCCTTTTCCAGTGAGTTTGGCTGGCTCCTTTCTCAAATATTAGGTGGCTGAGTGTGTTTTTCATTGTGGTTGCATCTTCCAGTCTGTTCCATTGATCCTCAGGTATGTTTTTTAGCCAGTACCAGGTTGATTTTATTACAGTGGCTTTGTAGTATAATTTCAGGTCAGGGATTGTGATTCCACCTGACTTGTCCTTGTTACCCATGATTGCTTTTGCTATTCTGGGTCTCTTCTGGTTTCAGATGAATTTAAGGAATATTTTCTCTAGATCTGTGAGGTATGCTAACGGTAGTTCAATGGGAGCTGCATTGAATCTGTACAACAGTTTTCGTGGTATGGCCATTTTCACAATGTTGGTTCTTCCTAACCATGAGCAGGGTATGTTTTTCGATTTACTGAAATCCTCTTCGATCTCTTTTTTCAGAGTACTGTAATTTTCACTGAATAAATCTTTCACATTCTTTGTTAGATTGATTCCTAAGTATTTCAATTTCTTGGTTGCCATTGTAAAAGATATGGTTTCCTGAATTTCTCTCTCAGTCTGTTTGTTGTTCGTGTATAGGAATGCTATTGATATTTGGGTGTTGACTTTGTATCCAGCTATGCTGCTGAATTTGTCAATTAATTCCAGGAGTTTTCTTGTGGAGTTTTTGGGGACCTCCATGTATAGTATCATGTCATCTGCAAATAGTGATAGTTTAATTTCTTCCTTTTCTATCCTTATTCCTTTTATTTCTCTCTCTTGTCTAATTGCTCTGGCTAGTGCTTCCAGGACTATGTTGAATAGGAGTGGTGACAATGGACATCCTTGTCTTGTTCCTAACTTTAAAGTGAAAGTTTTCAGTTTTTTTTTTCCATTTGGTATGATGTTGGCTGTTGGTTTGTCATAGATGGCTTTGATCAGATTGAGGTAGAGGCCATCTATTCCTATTTTTTCTAAGGTTTTTAACATGAATGTATGTTGGACTTTTTCGAAAGCCTTTTCTGCATCTATTGAGATGATCATGTGGTTTTTTCTTTGGCTGCGTTGATATGATGTATTACATTAATTGATTTGCGAATATTGAACCATCCCTGCATTCCTGGAATGAATCCTACCTGGTCATGTTGTACAATTTTCCTTATGATTCACTGTATTCTATTTGCAAGTATTTGGTTGAGTATCTTTGCATCTATGTTCATTAGAGAGATTGGCCTATAGTTCTCTTTCTTGGTTGGGTCCTTCTCTGGTTTTGGTATCAGTATAATACTTGCCTCCCGAAACGGGTTAGGGAGAGTTGCTTCCTTTTCGATTTCATTGAAGAGTTTGAGGAGTGTTGGTATTAGATCTTCTCTGAATGTTTTGTAGAATTCCTCTGTGAATCCATCAGGGCCTGGGCTTTTCTTAGTAAGTTTTATATGACATCTTCAATCTCGTTAATTGATATTGGGTTGTTCAGTATTTTTGAGTCTTCATGATTCAATTTTGGTAATTTGTACGTTTCCAGGAATCTGTCCATTTCTTCTGAATTTTCTATCCTATGGGAGTAAAGATTTTCAAAGTAGGTATTAATGATCTCTTGGATTTCTGTGGGATCTGTGGTGATTTCATCCTCTTCATTCCTTATTGCATGAATTTGAGTTCTTTCCCTTCTTTTTTTGATAAGGTTGGCTAGGGGTTTATCAATTTTATTTACTCTTTCGAAGAACCAACTCTTTGATTCACTAATGTTTTGTAGAGTTTTCTTCATCTCAATTGCATTAATTTCTGCCCTGAGTTTTATAATCTCCTCCCTTCTTTGGGCTTTTGCTTTGGTTTGTTGCTCTTTTTCTAAGAGTTTGAGGTGTAGCATTAGGCTATTTATTTGCTGTCTTTCTATTTTCTTTATATGTGAGTTCATTGCTATAAATTTCCCTCTGAGGACTGCCTTCATCGCATCCCACAGATTCCGATAGGTTGTACTTTCATTTTCATTTATTTGTAGGTATTTTTTAATTTCTTCTTTAACTTCTTGTGTGACCCATTGGTTGTTCAGGAGGTTGTTGTCTAATTTCCAAGTGTTTATGCGGTTTTTGGAGTTCCCTTTGTCATTAATTTCCAGTTTCATTGCACTGTGATCAGATAATATGCATGGAATAACTTCAATTCTTTTGCATTTAGGTAGATATGCTCTATGGGCTGGAATGTGATCAATTTTAGAGAAAGACCCATGTACAGCTGAGAAAAATGTGTATTCTGATGTTGTGGGGTGGAACACTCTGTATATATCTACTAAGTCCATTTGTTCACACTTTTGGTTCAGGTCTCTTATTTCTTGGCTGAGTTTCTGTCCAGTTGATCTGTCTCTTTGCGTCAGAGGGGTGTTTAGGTCTCCTATTACAATAGTGTTATTAGTTAGTTGATTTTTCACGTTTGTTAAGACTTGAATTGTAAAGTTTGGTGCTCCTTTGTTTGGTGCATTAATATTTAGGATTGTTAACTCTTCCTCTTGCAGCTTTCCCCTAACTAGTATGTAATGGCCTTCTTTATCTCTTTTGATTGTTTTTGGTATGAAGTTTACCTTGTCTGCAAACATAATAGCTACCCCTGCTTTTTTCTAGGGACCTGTTGCATGGAGCATTGTTTTCCATCCTTTAGGTTTCAGCCTGTGGATTTTCTTTTGAGTGAAATGTGTTTCCTGTATGCAGCATATCATTGGATTGTGTTCCTTAATCCACTCTGCTAATCTTTTCCTTTTCACTGGTGAATTCAGGCCATTTACATTAATGGTTATAATGGTTTTATGTTGGCTTATTCTAGTCATGTAATTTACATGTTGTTGTTTTCCTTCTTTTGCTGAATGTTTACTTACTTGTTCTGTGTAGGAAGTTGTTTCTATCGTTGTTCTTGGGATTGTGATCTCTTTTTTCTCCGTCTAGAATATCTTTTAGTGCTTTTTCCAATGCTGGTTTGGCACTCATGAAGTTCTTCAGTTGTTCTTTGTCGTGGAAATATTTTATTTCTCCACCGAACTTGAAGACAGTTTTGCAGGATACATCAGTCTGGGCTGGAAGTTGTTTTGCCTCAGAATCTGCAGTATCTTGTTCCAAGCTCTTCTTGATTTCATGGTTTCTGTTGAGAAGTCTGCTGTTATTCTGATGGGCTTTCCTTTATAGGTGATCTGTTTCTTTTGTCTAGCAGCTTTTAATATTGTGTTCTTTTGCTGGATATCTGGGATCTTGACTATTATATGTCTGTGTGTGGTTTTCTTTGGATTATGGATCGTTGGGCTTCTATATGCCTCGATTAACTGTACTTCAGTATCTTTTACCTTGTTTGGAAAATTTTCTGTTATTATTTCAGCAAATATTCTTTTTATATCTTTTGTGTGGTCTCCTGCTGTTTCACTGACTCCTATAACTCGAATATTATTTCGTTTTGCCTCATCTTGCAGCTGTTGCATTGATTTTTCTTGGGTCTTTGATGATTTTATGAGATCCTTCCTTTCACGCTCATAGGCTGCCATGCTGTCTTCAAGGTCTGAAATTCTATCTTCGGTTTCATTTAAGCGGTTTTGCAAGCTTTCTATGGAAGTTTTCAAATCCTGGCAATCTCTTTGGACCTGTTTCATTCTTGGTAATTCATTCCTAAATTGCTCTTGTAATGTTTCCATTTGTTTCCTACTTTCTTCTAATCTTTTATCTATTTCTTCTCTATGTGTATGGAACATTTCTTCCATTATAGTTTTCAGTTCATTTTTTGTCTGAGAGATCATTGCAGGTATGTGGCTTATTTCTGCTTTAAGCTCTTCTATGGCCTGTTGGTGTTGTTTCAGTGTTTCGGATGCAATCATTTCAGAACTTGCAGGTATGTGGCTTCCTAGTTCCCCTGTATCCTTGCATTCAGAACTTGTTCTGGGTGGGGTTGAGTTCTGAGACTGCTTTTTGTTCTTCTGTCTTCCCATTTTTGGGTATCAGATTCAAAATGTTGAGCAATAAATTACCCAGGCAGTTCCCCAGGCAAAGGACTGTTGGAAAGGCTGCTCCAATGACTCCTTCTCTTCAGGAGAATGTCCCTTCAGCTTTCTGCTGACAGTTCCACTCAACAGGCTGCTCATATGCTGCTTTGTGTGCCCAGCTACTCGCTACTCAGGGACTTGGCTGGGGCGCATAAACAGCTCACCTTCCTGGGAACTGTGCTGGCAAGGGGTCGCTCAGGTGTTCCTCCCTGGATGAAGCTGCTCCCCCACTCAAAAAACCATTCGGGGCACCCAGCCAGCTCTTCTGTCCCGGGTCGGTACAGTCAGTAGTGCTGCTCGGATGTCCCTCACTGGGCGAAGTTTCTCCCCAACTCAGAAAACCAGTCAGGACTCCCAACCAACTCACCCTGGGATCTTGCATCAGGAGATCCCCAAATTGCTAATATGTCGTGCCTCGCCCTTGAAGCGCCGCTCCCCGGTGCTTCTGCGCCACCTCGGCGTTCTCGTAGGAGCCGCTGACCGCAGCTGCCGCAGTGCCCGAGGGTGTCGCCAGCTCCAGGGGCGGGGATCTGAGTAGGATCCAGGTCCGCTGCCCAGATTAGCTCAGTCTCCCCGAGGATCGTGGTCTCCGAGACCGCCCTTCTTCGCTGCCGCCAAAAATTCCTGCCCGCAGCCACCTGCGAGCCCTTTGGGGTCGGGAGATTGGAGGGTCCGTCCTGCCCTGATCGCCCTCAGGGGTACGCAGACTCGGCTCAGCCGCTGCATGCTGCGCTGATCTCCTTGGGCGCCCAGCTTTCGGGGCCCGCCCACTCCTAGCCCGGGGAAATCCAGCCGACCCGTTAATGCTCAGGCAGCGCAGAGCAACACATTCAGTTGGAATTTCACAGTCACGACCCGGCACCCCCGCGCAAGAGATCTGTCTCTGGGAGAATTTCCCTCTGCCGCTCACCTGGTCGCCATCTTCTGACAATCCCCTCCTGGGAATTCTAAAAGATTAAAATTATAACTAGATAATATCCAAGTGTGGTGGTGCATGCCTGTGATCCCAGCATTTGGGAGGCGGAGGCAGGAGGATCACCACAAGTTTGAGGCCAGCCTGAACTACAAAGTGATTTCAAGACTAGTCTGATCTGCATAGTGAAACCCTGTCTCAAAAGAATGAGTAAGTAAAATATTTAAAAAGCTGAGAGTTCTATGAACATAGTAAAGAATGAAATCTGAGCCCAAAGACATTGCCACAAATAAAAAATATCAATATAATGACAAAAGACTCCATTTCCTGGAAAGTTACTACACTTATAAATGTGAGTGTACTTCATAACATTTCTTTACATAACATAATGAAAACTAAGGAGTAGAAGACAAATCTAGTATCACGGAGAACTTAATCTTTCTTAGAATCTGATCAAGTAAATTACTAGCTATCTCCAATACTGACTTCTAATGCTAAGCAGGTTTTTCCTTCTGGAGTTGTGTAATAAGCTCTTACAACTGTAGATAGATAAATAACCCAGAATAGAAATGAGAAGAAAAGAGAATTTAGAAGTACTTGCCTGTTATGGCTTGTGTTAGCCATCCCCCCAAAGCCTCATACAGGCATAGGTCGGTTTCTTTTAGAAGTGGCTGAATTTAGAGTGCTATTGATCTGTGGCACAGTGCTAGGATTAAGGGTATGCAGTTATTAAATCAGGCCACTTATTCATTTGGCACCATCCTAACCCAGTAGCCTGGATACAATATGAGGGACGGAAAGAGGCTGGCCTCCCCCTTCCTTGCTCGATTTTGCTGTCCTGCTTGCCATGAAATGCTGTCCTCTGCGTTGGCTCTCTGCCATGCCTTGGAAGCAGTCAGTTATGGACTGAAAGCTGCACCAACTGTGAGCTAAATAAACCTTTTCCCCTTTAACTTTGGGTGTTGGGTATTTTGTCTCACCCACAAGAGAAAAGTAACTAAGATACTGCCTTACTAGTTCTTGGAGAAGACCATAAGAACATTTTATTGAACTTATTTTAGGAATTTTGCATGGTCAGTGTAACAATATAGAAGTTCCAGAATTAGATTGAATATCATTAAACCTAACATATGAAAAATATGAAAGTTTATTTTAGAAAGAAAATAATTGACTAATTAACAAATGACCTCGACAGAACTCACCATCAGAAAGATAATTAAAGTGTAATATGCTGTTCACACTGGGTTAAAAGAAAAAAAATATTTTAACTAAGTCTAAAACCCCAGAAGCCATAAGCTAAGGAAAACATATTTACCAACATACTATTTAACAAGTACTTTGGGTTTAAAAAAACAACATTAAAATGTTTAAATGATAGATATGAACAAATTTGCACATGAAGACAAAGGTTTAATATTATATAATAAACTAGGAGGTCACTAAATTGATATAAAAATTCAATTAATATCCTTTTCCTAAGAATAAAGGATATAGTTAGAAAGTTAAAAATGGTGAAAAATATTTAAAGAGTGCTGAAATTTAGTATAGGAGGGCAATATAAACTAAAGGCCAAATAAGATATAATTTATAATCCATTACATGGCTTATAATCTAAATGAGGGTTTATATGGGTTGAAAACCAATACAAGAGTAACACACTTATTGTTTCTTTTTTTTTTTTGGTGGTACTAGGGATCAAACTCAGGACCCTGCGCTTGCTAAGCAGGAGCTTATTCCACTGAGCTATATCCCCAGCCCCCACACTTATTGTTAATAAGAGTATAGTGTAAAGAGAATTTTCTTACTTTGTTAGTGAATGTTTGCAATGTTACACCATTAAAAGTAGTGTTGGTATTTCAAGTAAGGAATCTAACTTTGTTCATAAAACAACAATGTGGCACACGTTGACAGTACATGTTCCCTCCTCTGAATTCATAGGGCATCAAAGAGGTGCATGCGAGAATGCAAGGATAAATTTTTACAGAATGTTTGGTCTTGGGTAATTATAATTTTAAGATCTACAACTGCCATAACATCTACTGTAGGGTTTCTTTCAAACACAGAAACGTTGTCATATTACCTAGGTCAAAGAGATTATTAAAGAAAAATAAACCATGTGAACTCGTTGCAGCAGACTGAGGTTTGTGTTTCCTGGGTGTGTGCCAGGAGTGGCGGTACTGAGTCTTCTTAGTCACTGCAGAAATACAGCAGACAGGCAGGAGTCCAGCAGTGAAACCAACTTTCTACATGTATTTGTTATCTAACAAGGTAAGAAGGTAGAACAAAAGAAAAATATTTTAAAAGTTCTTTTCTCCTTTTATTTGGCATTTCCCAGGATATTTCATAAACTGAACCCAGTTGCTTTTACTGTGAAGAATTCGTTGTTGTTACTGGAATATATGAAAGCCTCGGTTGCAAGCACCCGACATTTTGGAGAAATAAGGCGTGGTAAATGGGAAAGTAACCATCAGAGGAATTGCATCAAATGTGTTCCTGAATGCCAGAGAATTATGTCATCAGGCCTTGTCCTTTTTAGCAATCCGAGAGTAGACTATGAAATCATCACTAAACTCAGAAATATATTCACCTCCCAAGTTCTGATAGTCAAAAACATTGAAAAAAATTAGCATGCATGTTCTTGATTTACACAGATATGAGACTAAGACTCTGACAAGAGGCACAAAATTCATGGTCACCTTGTCAGATGTGGAAGTATTACCATATATCATGTAAGTGAGGGTCAGGAAGAAATGAATTTTGTAATGTGTAGGAACTCTAGCGTCTAGATAGTATGTGTCGCTAAGTTGTGGAATGTTTGCTACCTTTCCTGCTTAAATGAAGAATGTGATTTGTGAATTTCATGACTAGAGGAACTAGCAAATGTGTTCAATGAGGTTATTTTAAGGAGAATGGAGTCAGCTCCTAAAGATCTTAGACAGACTGGTAGTGTAAATTACACTCTTGGTAAGTGGTCATTATGCATAGGTATTATGCATAAATAGCATGGTACTTTTATTTTAACCTATATTAAACTTGGATCAATTATTTTGTTAATTTTTGAATTTATTCTTTTCCAGGATACATTTCTGTAAAATGTATACCAAAATAATGTCTTGTGATCTGGTATTAGAAAAACCCTACACCTACATGTATATTTTTATCAATTAATTATAAACCTGATGGTGGTAGCAACTATAGGTGGGTATGGTGTTTCTTTAGTAATATAGTTCTTTTCAGATTTAATAATTAACCTTTCTAGCTATATAGAAATTAGCTTTTTTGATAATTCAAAAAAGATGAAAACAATTGAAAATTTTGCTATTTAAGAAAATAAATATCATATAGAGTGAATCTAAATATCATATAGAGTGAAAATAAATATATAGAGTGAATCTAAAGACTTAAAATATATTTCAGTACATATCAGTTCACAAAGAATATTTTCTTTATTTTAAAAAAATAAAAGTACAAAAACATACGAACAGACACCAATTAGCATAAAAAATAGTACAGTCATTTTCTATAGAAAAATAATTTTATAAATAAAAAATAAAATCATTTTTTATAAATAAAAAATAAAATGATCGTTTTCTACCCAGTGGCCCCAAAAGGCAAGATATACATGAAAGTGGTAGGTTTTTAAAGATCTATTTGAGGTAAAAATCTAACAGAACCCAAATTTAGCTACTGAGGAGCACTTTTCAGGAAGAAAAGAACCAAAGCTGTGCTTTTCTTTGGTGAAACTCATACTGGAGGAGACCAGGAAAGGACAAATAAGGCAAAAGTATAATCAACTTTTAACGTCAACATGTGGACTCATATGGTAGATCAGACTCTTTAGTCACAGAGAAAGTGTTCACCTTCTGAGCATTTTTCTTTACAGTGTTTTACTGAGAAGCAAGAGGAGACAAAGAAGGGTGACGTGGGTACAAGGAAGCTATCATCTTCCTCAGGAAGGAGAAAAGTAGGAGTTCTGGGTGTGATCTCCTGAGACGCACAGAGACAGCAAAACCCTAGGGAAGGGAGGATGAGGCGGGAAAGGCCTTCAAGGCACTTCAGGCCTTGTAAAGTCAGAGGGCTGCTGCCTCAGACGCATGGGGGTGGGGAAGGTGGAAGCGGTGATGCAGAGCACAGAATCTGACCACGGAGGAAAATTGATTTCTCTGCCATCCAAGCAGCAGGATGTAGTTTGGAGCCCAGGGAGAGAGGAGCACAGAGGGCGAGTTTGAAACATGGGGAGATCTCTGAAAACTCACAAAGGCAAGACTTTATTGAGACAAAGATCCTGACCCTGCCCTAAAAATATTTGAAGTACATGGTGAGTACAGCACAACTAAAGAGGCTTAGGTGTAGTCTCACGCTAGATCAGAATGACTCATCTTATCACTGTGGTGCCTGCTGTGGATGGGATACTTTACTTCAGACTGTGCTGTTGCTATTGTCTACCAAAAGTGTTTAGCATATAAAAAATTGTGAGGAGGTGGGGAGGAGGAAGGGAAGGGGGAGAATGAAAGGAGGAAGAGGAAAGGCTGTGAGGGAGGGAAGGAGGGAGGGAAGGAGAAAGGAAGTAGAGAGGGAGGACGAAAGGAAAGAAGGAAGGAAGGAGAAAGGGGTGAAAGAAATGGAAGCTGAAACGCATAAGGAAAGGTTAACAACGCAGCCATCAACAGACACAATTAAGAGATGGCCTACACATTAGAATTATCTGATAGTCATATTTAAATTAGCTAGGATCAAAATGGTAAACAGGGTAGAGAGAAAAGTGAAGTAATTTAAGAAAGTTTAGTGAAGAGCTAGTCAAGTGTGGAAAAGTGGGAAGTAAGTATGATCTTGGAATGGAATGATTCATCCATGTGCTTCACCTGAACAGCAAACGCAATATTCAGTGAAATGTAAAAGAGGGCAATAAAAAGTATACAAAGTGAAGCAAGAACAGAAAAACAGAAGTGAAAAAGAATAAAATATTCAAGTTACATAAATACATAACAAGCACATTACCATGTGTGTTGTTGGAATTCATGGGATAAAAGAAATCTCTGAGAGATAATGATTGAGACCTTGCAAAACTGAGCAAAAGATAGCAATCAAACCATGGGTTCAAAAAGCTCAACAAAGCTGAAGCTGAACAAATACAATCAGGACCACAGTATCTAAGCATAGCACAGTCAGTGTGTTGAATAGAAACTTAGGGGTAGCCAGAAAAATGGAGACATATTTCAAACTTGGGTAAATGGGAAAAAGTAGAATTAGATAGTTTTTACAAATAAGAGTAGAAGCTCATGAAACCACACCTTCAGAATACTGAAAGTAAAAGCTGTTGATCTTAAATTTATATTCACTGAAAATATTCTTCTGAAAAGAAGGAAAATTTAAGAAATTCTCAGAGAAGAGATAGCTGAAATTGTTCACCAGCTCTATATCAGGCTGAAAGGTAATGACACTAGGTAAGATCCTAGGTCTTCAAGAGAGAGGAACATCAGACAAAGTAAATATTTGAGTAGGTCAATGTGAAGGACATTCTTGGTACTTTAACTTCTGCTACCGTGTGCATGTAAGGCTACTACTTAAAATTCTTTTGCACTGGGTCAAGGAAGCCAGGTCATTTTACCGCTGTGATGAGCTCATGCCCCTGGAAAAAGACATGAGCTTTGGAGAAGCAGTTTTCCTCAGCCAACATAATCTCAAAGATAACCGATAGCTGAGGACCAGCTTACAGCTGTGTTTGTAACAGCTGAGGCCGTGAGGTCTTCCCTTCTGAAGGAAGCTCTGCATGGCAGAACGTAACAGTCACTGAATATGTAAGTTCGTGTTGGTGTAGGTGGGAAAGACTTAATGTAAATGTACACTTCAGAGCCTTCGTGTAGGTCACTTTAGGACACTGGAATTGAAGATCGGTATGTGGACGTATCAATTTTACCCTTATCTATTTTTCTCTTATTTCACCTTTGACATATGGAACTTTTGATAATATCCCTTAAATTTTGTAGGTTGAAAATGGTACTTTAATTTCAGAATTCTTTTTGCACTTGGTATAGATTTTATTTCTTAGGGGACAATGGTCGTCATACTATGAATTAGAATTGAGAGGAAAATAAGAATACTAGTTTTTTTAGCAAGTTTGTCGAAGTTAAATGATGTTCTCATCTATATTCAGCACATCAGATTTTCTTCTCATTTTTAAAGCTGTGAGTGGGAGAAAATACTATTCTTGCTACCTTGGTTGCCAACCCAGATAAGTCTCTTTGAGGCAAAAAGCAATTAGTAGTTATTCTTATACTGCGGTTGGATGTAGCAGTGCTTTTATATTGGAAGGAAGAAAGACAGAGAGCTCAGTGAGCCACCAGCCAAAAATAGATTTTCTTTTGGTTTAAGATAGTTCTTGATCATAGTCTCATACTTTACTTGTGATAAATTTATAGCTTTGTGAGTTTCATTTTAAAGCCAGTAATTCTGAATTAAAGGATTGTGTAGGATCATTGAGGAAACTGGTCATACTCCAAAATGGATAACTGCTAAAGACCTAAGAAGATAGTATGACCTTCTCCACCAGAGGTATGTTCATAGACTTCTGTTTCTTTCAGTATAAAAGGAGCTGTAATGAACAAATGTGGGGACAAGTCTGATATTAGAATAAGAGTTTGATATTTTCAAGGGAAATTTGATGAGAATATGTGATGGCTATGAGTAGATTTGTGAACAAGAATCATTTACAGATATACAACAATAATTTCCTTATAAGACCATTTATATTCCTATTCACTATTATTATTTCATTTCCTCTTACCTAATAGTAGCAGATGTCATCATTCAAAGTAGGTAACATTAAGTTATTTTTAAAATCACATATATGCTGCGAAGCAGTTCTTTAAAGTGCAACCAATACCAAATGAGTAGATTTTAAGATTTTTATTTCAAAAAGGTAATGGAATTTCTATATTTTCTGTGGTAAATTAGCACCACCATATACCACCTTGAACACAGTAGTGATTATATCACTTTGTAAAATCTTCTGCCCAAGGTTTAAGTTACTGATTCTAGCAGCTTATTGGTTTGATAATTGCATTTCAGTTTGCTTTGGGAAACCATGCCTGGATTAATTGAGCCATTATAGTTAAATTTGGTAATAAACAATAATAGGAAATATTTGTCCATCCAATGACTGCTGTTGCCTTTAACCATTTTGAATTATTAAGCCATCCAAATCAATACTGCTCACTAATTTTTAATAATGAGTTCAATGACATAAAAGTGAACAGATTTAGGAGTGACTCCCTTTTGAATTCTAGCACATGTTGCTATATATGCAGAGGACAGAGCGAACTTGCAGCAGCTCTTGGCAGTTTAAAAATTATTGTTAATTAACTTTTCTGCTCAAATTCCTGCAAACTCAACTACAGTTGATGAGTTATCATGCTGCATTCAATAAATCTTGGAGTAATTTCATAAACAGTTATTTAACCTAAATTGGATTCTCCATCAATTGAGACAAATTGATTTTTGAATGCCATAATATTGTGAATTTTAATAATATTCTTTTCTATTTTTATTAGGTTATATATAAAGAACATTATGAACTATAACATTTCCTTACAGAAAAATTAAAATTACAATTTAATAGTAATATATATGAAATGTATACCTATATTATATTTATTTATAAAAAATTGATGTGTGCACATAGATGGAGATAAGAAGGGAAGAGAAGCAGATTATTAATCAGGAGACCGAGCTGTGGTTTCATCTCTACCACCCATAATTTGCATGAATGCAAGCCAGACATTTAATTTACTCAGGTTCATTTTATATCTTGGTGAACTAGAAATAATGCACTGAATTCTTGTAAAGATCAAGAATCGATATATCAGAAGAGCCTTGTAAAATAGAAAGGACTTTACAGACAGGAGATTATTTTTACTGCTTATTGTTTTTGTCCTTTTCATGAATGCAAGTTTGTTAAATTCACATTCTATATAGGGATATTTTATATTATGACAACCTTTGATCAGAGGAACATATGCATAAAATATCAGGAAAAGGACAGTCAATGAAATTCTACTGAAAACTATTTTGTGTATAAACAGGAAAAAGAATGAGAGAGTGATGTAACCATTTATTGAGTTAGATATGACTTCATTCATTCATTCATTCATTCATCAGTGCAGCCATATGTTCAATACATTATACGTATTGACAAGAGGTGTACACTCTACAAGGATGTGAAAGGATGGTTTTATTTTTAGATCGTGTGTAGTTGAGGAACACTAACTTGTAAGGGGTCATTACTATAATGTGCTATGTATCATGTAATTAAGAATGTTCTGAAGTGTTCCTTGAGGAAGTGATACTTGGAACCAGTGTTGATTAATCCATTTTACATGAGGCTTTCCACTTGTGTCTTTCTTTCTCAATTTATTTTCAAGTGTAAGATTTCAGTACATTAGTTTGTCTAGATCCATGTTATGACTCTTAATAAAAATCTGCTTATAGCACACAAAATCTTAGATGATGTGAAGATCCTATACTTTAGTTTCACATTACTAGCTTATGGAAAGTTTTAAAGTTGGTACAGCTCCTAATTTATTCCTGGATAGGTACGACCAACAAATAAGGATGTTGACTTTGAGTGAGGATCCTGCTTCTTCTTGGATGTCAATTTTCACATTGTGCTCTTTATTGAATCTAATTTCAGAAGCCAGATAAAATCCACCCATAATTCATGTGTAAAATTTATGTTTTAATTGTGTATATCCATTTATTTGTAACAAACTCTATGGCTACTAGTTTTTGAAGTAGATGAAGGTTGGATGGGGATGGAAGGAAGGAGACAGCGGGGAGAGAAACAGAGCACAGTTTACACTATTTGCATTATTTGTATATTTACTAAAGGCATCAGTGCAATGCAATGTACATAGAATACTGAAAAGGAGAAATCTTGATATTACATAAATAAATGTGATTTTTCTCTTGGATTTATAAAAGTTGTTCATGAATTGAATGAGTTCAATCCATCATGAAGCCTCAACTGACCTTTCTGGGTAGAAAACAAATACATTTCTAAACTCTTAAAAATTCAGAGGTCTGTGAAATTAAAACCATTAAATCAATCAAGTATGAAATTTTAGAATTTGTGAACACTACAGATAGTTTAAGATATATGTAAGTTCTGTGGGGAACTAGGGCTTGGTTTTTCCCAGAGTTCATCTATGTTTGTTGTGGACCTGGGTTGGAACTGAGGCAATGTGACCATGAACTAACTGTCTCTTCCCCTTTCTCTATACTACCACACAAGCAGAGAAAGTGGCGCAGCACTAAAGTGTGTGCTCCGGTTAACTAAGTTTTCAGTATATGTATAAAACAATATGACAACACACATCCTGTTTTCATATATTATCTTTTTTCTCTGGTCAGAAATACCCTAAACATTTTTCTTAAACATAGCATATTCCAGTAGAGAATATTCTTAACTACTCTACTGTGATATAATAATAGCATCATAGAGTATCATAGTAGGAATAAATCACAATTTACCAACATTGTCAACTTTCAAGCATTTGCATTGTCTCTAATTTTTGACAGAACAAAGAAATCAATTTATATTAATGCACAGATAATTATTTCTTTCAGATATATTTTCAGAAAAATAATTTTAGGATCAAAATGATTGAATATGCTCTCAGACAAGTCACTTAAGTGCTGAGTGAGGAAACCGCTCTGGAGACCCTCAGTAAGCCATGTCCTCGTCTTAAACAGAATCTAAATCTGTGACTTGTTCTAGTCACTGGAATAGGGCAGAGGTGTTGGTTAATCACTCTTGATTAGACTACATTACATGGCAGAGATTTTTTTCCAGATGTAATTTAAGCTCCAAATTAGTTGGCTTTGAGTTAATCAAAAGAACGGTTTTGCTGAGGGTGGGGGTCTGACTCAATCCAGTGAAAGCGATTATATGAGCCTAGAAAACTACTGTTGGCTCCTGAAAAAGTGCTGACTGATAGACACAGTTATGATATTTTTTTATACTGAGGTTTAAAGAAGTTGATTGATTTGACCAAGTTCCAACTTGTACTTGGCAAAAGTTGGATTTAACCCAGGTCAGTCTGCCCTTTCAGTTGGAATCTTCAAGTTAAATGATCTCAGGAGACAGGCAAGTAAGGTAAGAAAAGAACAATACCTTCGAGTCAGAAATATTTCTCAGAATGAAACAACCGAACCTCTGGTACATAGCTCTGTGAAATATATATCAAGTTGCTTTAAGAACTAAGAATTTATATGATCAGTCTAAACAACTTGCCTTCAGTTTAAGTCAATGCTTTCAAGCTTTTCTTGTAAAAATATGAGTGTATAAAATTTACTTTTACATGACCAAAAGGCCTTTGGAGAAAGATATTGTACTAAGAAAGGACTTCTGCTAAAAACTTTTAGACTCAAATCCTTGTTTTTTATTGCTGTCACCCCAGTGTGCATAGATCTAAACCTATGCTCAATTCTAGGTAACTGTTACAGTACAGAAATTCTAGCCTATAGTCGTTTCTGTTATAATTAGACAAAACAATTTAAATTCTCAAATAAAACGTATAAAAGCTTTAGATCATTTATGATAGGGAAAGGACTACCCTCTGATGTTTCTATAATCCTTAATACATGATACATTTAGTGTAGGCTTGTAGATGAGGATTTTAAATCTGGTGAAATATGAAAACTTGTTTACACATGAAATAAAAACGTAAATATTTTTGTAGAAAATGTTCTTGTATGTGATATAAACTTGCTGAATCATCTGTACTAAGCTTTTTTAGATGTGAACTTGGTAACTTCCTGGATGAAGAATGGAACAAAAATTCTCCACATCATCTTAACTCAATTATCGATTGTCATTATCACACTAATATGTTTTCATTTATCCTTGATATTAGCCTCAAGTGTACATTATTCATGGACTCATTAAAATATCTTTATTCTCATATAAATCACTTGGTATCATAATTTCTACTCAAATAATTACCTACTCAAATATAAAGTTATAAACATTATTAAAGTTACAAATATATATAATATTCTTGGTAGCAATATAGAAATTTAGACTTTTTATACAATTCTTTTCGAAAGTGCTGATTGGAGGTGGTTTATCATCAATTCATCTTCATGTCTACATTGCTAAAATTTAAAAATCTCTCCATTTCCATGGGTTGGAAATGGTGAAAACAAATCCTATGTAATACTATTCTGACTATATGCTACAAGAGGTAATATGAACTACATGGATTTTCAAGATGTATAAATTTATTTTGCAAATAATTTCACATTACCTGTTTTACATGTTTTTAAAATCAAAATGGAGGATTGTTTCTTTGATTTTGTAATTGATTTTTTAAAATTTACCTTTTGATTTTTTTCATGTAAATTTTGCAATTAGACTTTGAGTTTCAGTTCTGACATGTAAAGAACTTGAAAATTGTTTCTTCTGCTTTTACAATAAAAAAAAACCTGAACAGATACAAATCAGTAGCCTTTTAATATCCCTGAGTGACTACATTTTCAAGGCAAACTATTACTCTCAAATCTGGACACAAAGTATAGGCATTCTAATTCTTTCCTATATTGTTTACTCATTGTTTCCATCATTTTTCTATGCTCCTCTTTTTAAAAAAAATTCTGTCTTTAGATGTACTGAGCAATTTTTTCATTCTTGTTGTCATTTACTTTTCTACCTGAGATTATTTCTGATCTGATTTGTTCTATAGTGTGATGGAGTTGTTTCTTTACTTCAGTTGTTCTTATTTCAAAAATTTCAGGTGTATGACTTCCAAGTTCTTCTATGTCCATGTCTCCTGGGCATGTTCTGTGCGGTGCTAAGGTCTGAGATTGCATTTTCCTCCTTTGTTTTATCATTTTTAAAGCTCCAGAAGTTTGTGAAGCCTCAGTATCACTCCTGCAATGGTGGGTGGTGGGATGTGGCTCTTGGAGGCTCCAGAGGTTCACTATCCATGCATCCCTGGGGTGAATTACACTTGGTCATTCTGTGAGAGTAAAGATTTTCAAAGTAGGTATTCATGGTCTTCTGAAATTTTACTGGATCTGTAGTGATTTCACCTTTTTCATGCATTATTGCATGCATTTGAACTTTTTCTTCCCTCTTTTAGATAAGTTTGGCTAGGGGTTTATCAATTTTATTCATTTTTTTCAAAGAACCAACTCTTCGATTCATTAATTCTTTTTATTGTTTTCCTAGTCTCAATTGCATCTATTTCTGCTCTGATCTTTATAATTTCCTCACTTCTCTGGGCTTTGTGCTTGACTTACTCTTCTTTTTCTACAAATTTGAGGTGAAGCATAAGGTTGTTTATTTGTGTTCATTCTGTTTTCCTGATGTGAAAATTCCCTGCTATAGATTTCCCTCTGAGGACTGGTTAATTGCATTCTACAGTTTGTGGTAGATTTTACCTGCATTTTCATTTGATTGTAAATATTGTAATTTTCTCTGTGACACATTAGTGGTTCGGGAGGATGCTATTTAATTTCCATGTGTTTATGGAGTTTTTACAATTTCTTTTGCTATTATTTTCCAATTTCATTGCACTATGGTCCAATAATATGCATGGGATAATTGCAATTCTTTTGCATTAGCTTAAGCATGTTCTATGTGCTAGGATGTGGTCTATTTTAGAGAATATCCCATCTGTAGCTGAGAAGAATGTGTATTCTATTGTTGTTGGGTGGAATACACTGTAAAGGTCTACTAAGTTCTTTTGTTCACACATTTGGTTTAGTTCTGCTATTTCTTTAATGATTTTTTGTGTAGTTGATCCATCTCTTTGTGACAATGGGGAGTTAAAAATCTTCTCTTACAATTGTGTAATTACTTATTTGGTTTTTATGTGTAAACATTTGCCTTACATTATTGAGTGCTCCTACATTTGTTGCACATATATTTATGACTATTATTTCTTCCTCTTTTAGTTTTCCCTTACCAAGAATGCGGTGACCTTCTTATTCTTGGTTTGATGTTCACCTTGTCTGCAAACAGAGTAGCTACTCCTGCTTTTTTTCTGGGTTCCTGTCCCATGAAGTATTGTTTTCCATCCTTTAGCTTTCATTCTATGACTTTGAGTTAAATGTATTACTTGAATAAAGCATATCATTGGATATTTTTTTCTTGATACACTCTGACATTCTGTTTCTTTTGTTTGGTGAATTGAGGCCATTTACATTAATGGTTTTATTGACATGTGTTGACTTATCTTTATCATGTTATTTTCCCATCATTAAATCTGTACTTCATCCCTCTGTTTAATTGCTTAACTTGCTTGGTGATTCTTTTCTATTGTTGGTCTTAAAGTTGTGGTCATTTTTATCTTTCTGGAATATTGTTCAGTACTCTTTGTAGGGTTGGTTTGGTGGTCCTATATTTCTCCAGTTGATTTTTGTCATGGAAGTATCTTATTCTTCCTTCAATTTTGAAAGATAGTTTTGCAAGGTATAGCAATCTGAGTTAGAAGTGTTTTTCTTTTAAGACCTGAAATACTTCACTCCAAGCCCCTCTTAACTTGATGGTTTATGTTGAGAAGTCTGCCATTATTCTGATAGGTTTTCCTTCATAGGTAATCTGTTTATTTTTCCTAACAGCTTTTAAAATTCTGTTCTTTTACAGAATTTCTGGGATCTTGAGTATTTTGTGTCTGCCTGTACATTTATTTTGGCTATGGCTAATTGGAGTTCTGTATGTCTCACTTAACTGTACATCAGGTTCTTCTTCCATGCTTGGGAAATGATCTGCTTTTACTTCAGCAAATAATCTTTTTACATCATTCATATCCCCTGCTCTTTAACTGACACTTATCAATCATATATTGTTCTTTTTTCCCTCATTTTGTAGCTGTTGAATTGTTATTTTCTGGTTCCTTGTTATTTTTAGGAGATCTTTCCTTTCATGAGCTTTAGCAGTAATACTGTCCTCAAGATTTGAAAATCTATCTTCTGTCTCATTCATGTAGTTTTGTTTGCTTTAAATGGAATATTTAGTTTCTTGGATATCTCTTTTAATCTGTTTCATAACTTCTAATTCTTTCTTAATGAATTGAAGGGTTGGTTCTATGAAAGAATAAATAAGATTGATAAACCCCTAGCCAATGTTATGAAAAAAGGAAAGAAAAAACACAAATTCATGCAATAATGAATGAAATGGGTGAAATCACTACAGAAACTACAGAAATTCCACAGATCATCAATACCTACTTTGAAAAACTTTACCTAAATATGGAAAACACAGAAGTGGACAGATTCCTAGATACATATGAATTACCAAAGCTGAGCTAAGAAGATATAAATATTCTGAATAACCTAATATTAGATAATGAAATTGAAAATGTAATAAAACTCCAACAAAAAATCCCAGGTCATGATGGATTCACAGTTGAATTCTACAAGAAATTTAGATAAGATTTAATGTCAGTTCTTCTCAAACTTTTTAATGAAATTGAAAGAAAAACAATTCTCCCCAACTTTTTCCTGGAGGCAAGTATTACATTGATACCAAGACCATTCAGTTATGAGAACTACAAGAAAATCTGTCTAATGAACATATATGCAAAAATCCTCAAGAAAATACCAGCAAACAGAAAGCAAATCATCCAGAAGATTATATGCAGTGACCAAGCAGGTTTTATCCCAGGAACGCAGGGATAGTCAATATTCATGAATCACCAAATATAATACAGCATTTCAACAGAGGAAAAGACAAGAATCACATGATCTTCTCAATAGATGAGAAAAAGCTTTTGACAAAGTCCAATACCCATTCTTGATAAAAACTCTACAGAAAATAGGAAGAGATTGTCTTTATGTCAATCTGATAAAAACCATGTCAATCTGATAAAAGCCATGAATGACAAACTGACAGTCTATACCATACTAAAAGGACAAAAACTGAAAGCTTTTATGTTAAAATTAGGAACAATATAAGGATGCTATCTCTGTCACCACTCCTACTCAGCATAGTTTTGGAAGAATTAGCTAGAGCAATTAGACAAGAAAGAAAAGTAAAAGGAATACGGTTTGGAAAGGAAGACATGAAATTATCATTATTCACAGTTGACCTGATAATTTACATGGAAGACCCACAGAACTCCACCAAAAGACTTATAGATTTAATAACCAAATTCAGTAGTATAGCTGGATATATAGTCAACATTCAAAAATTAATAGAATTCCTATACACATACAACAAACACACTGAGATAAATATTAGGGAAGTCACACATTTTAGAATAGTATACCAAAATGCAATATTTAGCAATCAGTCTAAGAAACTGAAGTGAAAGATCTATTCAGTGAAAATTGCAGTACCCTTAAAAAACAGATCAAAGAGGATTTCAGAAAATAGAAAGATACTCATTGCTCGTGGGTAGGAAGAACGAACATTGTGAAAATGGCCATACTCCCAAAATTACAGATTCAAGGCAATCCCAAATAAAATACCAGTAGTATACCTCACAGATCTAGAGAAAATATTCTTAAAATTCATAGCAAGAACCATTCCAGGCAACAAAGGAAAGGCAGGAGGCATCATAAGCCCTGACTGGAAATTTTACCACAAACTTCTGTGGTAAAATCAGCATTATATTGGCAAAAAAACAGACCTGAACACCAATAGAAAAGATTAGAAGATTCAGACACAACTATGAACATACTCAGCCACCTTATCTTTGAAAAAGGGGACAATCATGTTCAATGGAAGAAAACCTCTTTAATGGTGCTAGAAATACTGAATTTCCACATGCCCAACTAAAATTAGACTCATGTTTATAACCATATGCTAAAGTCAAAATGGATCAAAGATTTAAATATTAAAATTAGGGGTTGGGGATATAGCTCAGTGGAATAAGTGCCTGTCCAGCAAGCATAAGGTTCTGAGTTCAATCCCCAAAACTGCAAAAAAAATTATATATATATATAATATATACATAATACATATATACATACATATATTAAAATGGAAACACTAAATCTACTAGAGGAGAAAGCAGGTAGAAATCTTGAAGACATAGGTGTAGGTAGAGATTTCATAAACAAAAACCAACATGCAGAGGAAATACTTCAAAGAATCAAAAACTGAGATTTCATCTTACTGAAAAATTTTTGCACATCAAAGGAAATCACCAAAGAGTGAAAAGAAAAACCCACAAATTGGGAAAAAATTTAGTCAACTGTTCCTCAGACAAAGAGGGAACATATAAAGAATTAAAAAAAAATAAGACTCTAGAACACACAAAGAATCAATATAATCAGGTCCCCCAAATTCAAAGACCCAATCAAGCAATGGGTCTGAAATGAACATAATTGAGATGAATTCTGAATTCAATCTGAAATGAACACACATTTCTCAGATGAAGAAATACAAATGGCAAATAAATATATGAAAAAATGTTCAACATCGTTGGTTTTTTGACAAATGTAAATTTAAATAAGACTGAGATTCCATCTCTCTCCAGAAAGAATGGCTATCATTAAGAAATCAACCAAGAACAAATGCTGGAGAGGCTGTGGGGAAAAAGGAACCCTTCTCCACTGCTGGTAGGAGCGTTGACTCATAACTGTGGAAATCATCACTATGGAAATCAGTGTGGAGATTCCTCACAAAACTAGGAATAGAGGTCCCACTTAACACAGCTATTTGCCTTCTGAGTATTTTCCTAGAAGAATTAAAAACATCATTCCGCAGCCATATACATACTCCCATGTTTATAGCAGCACAATTTGTCATAGCTAAATCTTGGAAACAATCCAAATGCCCAGCAACTGAAGAATGGATAAGAAAGATGTGGTATTTTTATAGATTGGAGTATTATTCAGCTATAAAAAAGAGATAAACTCAAGGCTGTTATAGGTAAATGGATGTAAACAGAGAACACACTCATGAGTGAAATAAATCAGAGCCACAAGTTTAAACATCATATTTTCTCCCAAGTATAAGAATCTGAAGGAGTTAATAACACCTAAAGGCACAATCAATATTGCGAAAGGGAAAGAAACTGCTCAATGGGAAGGAACAACTGGGATGAGGGAAAGGAGAAAAGGAAGAAGGAAGGGAAAACTGTGTATGTATATGTTAGAAGCTGGGACCCCACATGGTACCAGACCAGACCTTCTGACACAAGAGAAGTCTTTATTGGGGGAGGGACAGAGTAGCAGGCTACCTTGCGGACCAAGGTAGCCCTGAGCTGAGGAAAGTGTGGGCCTTTAAGCTCTTTATTCTGGCGGGGGTGGGGCGGGGTAAGGAGATGTCCCTGGGCCAGAACAGGCCGAGCCCCGAGCGGCGGGGTGGGGGTCCAGGCCAGAATAGCCCGAGTGGCAGGGAGGGGCGTACTGGGCAGAATAACCAAAGGGCAGGAGTTGCCCAGGTCAGAACGACCCAAGCAAGTGAAATGCCAGAGCGAATGAGGGCGGGGATAGATTTGTGGCCGAGGGGAACTGAAGTGGAACAGGTAAAGGAAGGAGAGAAACATTGAGTTAAAGCTTTCCCATGAGGGGGGTGAGGCTGGCTGCCTTGTGACTTACCAGTATATACACAAGATAGCTGGAGTACTTGTACTGCTGATTTCTACTGTTCTATTGAAAGGAACAATTAATGCTTAAATTTTTTCTTTTTAATTTTTTGACCAATTTTCATGCTTATATCTGGTGATCTGAACAACTAATGTCAAGACAACAGTATGCAATATAACAACCATTACTGAATTCCTATCATCTTATGTAGTGAAGTTTATATCAATTCTAATGATTTTTTTAAAATTATATTTTATTCCCTTTAAAAAATAAGGAAAGTACAGGGAAATCCTGCTGTGATTTGCTTAATTAAAACAGAAAATACCAGAGCCATAAGGTGATGTACAACTTCACTGGTAATTTTGACAGATTGCTATAGGCTAGTGATGTACTGCTGTAGCAGTGGGAGATTCCTAAACCCCCATATTTTTTTGATGTTACTTTCAGGATTCCTAGCAGTTTTCTGTAGTTGTCATCTAAAAAGTTTCTCCTCTCTCTGGCAAAGGAGATAAGGAATGATTATAAAAAAACCATTACCAGAACTTTCTCAATAACAATTCTACTTTCTAATATTTTACTCAAGTTCTGTTGGAGCCAAATAAATAAACAAACCAGAAAACAAAACAAAAACTCTTCCAATCTAAAATTCAATAGCTAATGAAATTAATCTTCAAAAGTGACAGAGAAATGAATGTCTTTGAGACAAACAGACCTCAGGTAATTTAGCACCAGAAGGTATGCAATATAAGAAATATTAAAAGTATTCTGCAGTTAGAAGGGTTATGATATAAATCAGTACAAGGATATACATAAAAGAAAGAACATCAGTGTCTTGGTTACTTTTCTCTTGTTTTTGAGACAAAATACCTGATGCCCAGTATCAAGGAAGAAAAAGTTTACTTAGCTCAAGATTCATGGAAGTTCCAGTCCATAATCACCTGGTTCCAAGGCAGAGGTACATGGCAGAACACAATAGTTCATGGTGACAGAAAACATCAAGAGCATCGGGAGCAAAAAGCAGTGAGCAAGTCTCTTTCCCCCTCTTATATTGGAAACAGGCTACCCTCACTTAAGTGTCATGTAGCATTCACATAATCTCTATGCCCTCCTCTTGCACAGGCTCATGATGAATATAAAGTAAAGACCCTGGCCCCTGCTCAGTCCCTTAACTGACATTCTAAACTTCTCAAATTGACACAATGAACAATATCCTAGAATAGGAAGGGCATGTCCTTTTCACCGCAGGATATAGAACACCTGAGTCACTTAGTCAAACCTCTAGAGTCCTCAAGTTGACACAATGTATCAACCAAAACAACCAAATACAAAAAGTTAAGGTAAAGTAAATATTGTTTCCTTATTCTTAATCGACAAGAGGTAATGATTCAAAACAGTAACAGCAACAATGTTAATGTATGAATATAGGACTTAATGAAGTGAAATCAGTGACAGAATATCATAAGGGATAGAAAAGAGGAAATGAGTGAGCATAGTCTATGAATTTGTATTATATATGAAGTAGAAGCCTTATTTGGAGACAGTTATATTAATTAAAAATATATACTTCAAGCTCTGTAACAACTGCTACAAGTTAACTTTTTAATAAATGCAATGGATCTAAGAATTGAAGTAAAATAAAATGAAGTATATATGTGTGTGTGTGTGTGTGTGTGTGCTCAATCAAAAACTGAAGAGACAGCCGTGCTTTGGTAGTGACTCAGACGTGTTAAAAACTTGATTTATGTTAATCCAAGTGTATCTGTAATCACTGTGTGATTGATAAACATACCAATTAAAAGATATTTGAGTAGATAAAGAATCCAATTATATACTGTCTGCAAGAAACTTGCATTAATAGCAGACTCTAATCAGTTAAAAATAAAAAGAATGGAGAAAGATATGGTAAGTTAATACTAATCAAAACCAAACTGGACTATCAGTTTCAAATAAAGCTGGTGTTTGAATAGAAAAATATATTAAGGATAAAGAAAAGGTTTGCAATAATAAAGGGATTAATTTTTCTGAAAGGCTTAACAATCCTGAACATGTGTATACCTAACAATAAACTATCAAAATATGTGATGTAATAACTGCTAAAATAGTAAGGGGAAAGATACAAATGTGCTCGTTAATTAAATGCTTCAACATTTCCTGCCAGTAACTGATATATCAAACAGGGCAAAAATTAATAAAAGCATAGTTTTATGCTGAGCAGCATTATCAACCAACTTGATATAACTGATCTTTATAAACTATTCCACAGTGCAAGAGTAGAGAATTCCTTCTTCTCAAATTCACATGGAATATTCACCAAACTGGACCACATTTTTCTTTTTTTTTTTTTATTTTTTATTTTTTAAAAAATAAAAGCACAAAAACATATTAACAAACAGAAACAAATTAGCATAAAAAATAGTACAATCACAATTGATCTACAGACAAGGTGACATGATCTCAACAGTGGTTATTGCTTTATCCATTGATATCTTCGAAGTGTATATATATGAACCCATATACAGACATGCAAAATTGGTCAGACAATTAATCCTCTCAACAACA
>PVLD010006809.1:36843-97169 GCA_004027595.1 Dinomys branickii | reverse complement strand
GGTAGTCAACGGAGACCCTAGACGGAGAGTGGGATGAAAAGGAGACAAGAGGGACACGAGAAATGGAGGCAAGACAAAATTCTGATCAAGCCTCGTTTATTGAGCAGAAGTCTCGGGTTTATATACAGTGCAGGAGTGAGGATTGACGTCAGTGGGTAACTAGGCAATGGAGGGAGGTCCAGATATCACGCGAGGGTGGTCAGAGCATCAGGCGATATTACATCATTACAGGAAGTTGTCCATATATAGAAGTCTATTACATAATTACAGGAAACTAACCATACATGGAAACTACAGGAAACTGACCATATATGGAAACTGAAACTAAATTCTCAAGATGGCTGGTAGTTTACAAAATGGATGCAGACCGCAGGTCTTTCAGCAGTACAAGATGGATGCAGACCGCAGATCTCTCAGCGGTCTCCCACAGTCCAAGTAAGTGAAACTTGAAAATTAAGAAACATTCTGTAGAATGGTAAATATATCTATTTTTCAGAAGTATATGAAATTTACACACAATTTCATAATTGTGAAGGTTTTCTCAACTGTACATATTGAAACTTGAATATTTATTGCATATAGATTTATATTTTCCTTGATCATGCATTTCATGAAAACAGACACCAAATTTGTAAGTTTAATATTTTTAAAGGGAGCTAATATAACAGAGCAGTTTTAATACCTTCTTAGTCAGAGTATTCTGTTTTGCCCTTATCTCTACCAAATAATACATTTCCTCTACACAAAAGATTTTGTAGAAAGTTTTTTTTTTTTAATCTTCTGGACTGATAACAAAGGGTCATCACTTACTTCCTCTATAGAAAGAAAGCGTTCTGCAATCATGTGACATTAACCAGCACTTCTTGAATCAGGAGGCTGCTTGAGGTACATAACGAGAAGGCAGAGACCCAAATATTAATGTAAATGTTGCCTTCTGGTTCAGAAACCTTTCTCAGTAGTTCTCCAGTTTGGGATCAACATAAAATCTTGGGTCTTTCCACAATGTGAATTTAAACCACTGTTCTATGAACATGTAGAAATCATCCCTTATTAAAAATCCACATCAGAAGTATGGGTGAGGTTGCTCAAGAGCCGCAGACACCACAGTTCAGGACTGAGCTTCACTTGTGCCCTGCCCTCTGGGAGCTTGCACACAGAGCCAGTTTGTGATCACTGTTCATGCGACCCACTCCTGGCTTCTCTGCATGGACCAAACTGACTGGAGAAGCAGAATCAGGCAGGCTGCAGGGCTGCGACCCACAGACAGCATGGTTCCCAGCTGAAAGCTGCCAAGAGAACCAGGTATTACCCATCTATTTCCTGGGGGCAGAGCAGGCGATTCACAACCCTGCTGCCATTACAGTCTGAGTCTCCACCCTCTGTGCACCCTAGTGCAGATAGGAGATCCTCACTGAGAAGGCCTGTGAACTGCTCTTGCTGGGGTTCACTTGTGGGCCCTCTCTGTACATATCCAGCACCGAGTGAGGTACCAGCACAGGCACTCAAGGGCTGCTGACATCGTGGATCGAGACTGGGCTTCACTTGCATTCTGCCCTCTGGGAGCTTGCACACACAAGCAGTCTATTATAGCTGTGGGTACAGCCCACTCCTGACTCCACTGTGTGGCCTGAACTGACTGGAGACACAGAATCAAGTGGTCCACAAACTGTTGACCCTGTAGTTTGTGTTTGGGTTTTGCCTTTATCCTGATCTGCCTGGGGTCAAGGACCACTGGTCTGGGTTTGCACCACCAGTGCAATCAGATTCTGGGTCATACATGTGCCATGAATTGTGAGGGAGCGCTGGATCAAACCATCTGCCATCACCAGATATCACAGTTCACATCTGAGATCTGCAAGAACTAGGTACACTTCACCATCTACTAGAAGAACCCAGCCTAAGCAGCATATGTCACCGTTCACTCAGGAGTAGGCCTGACCACCAGGAAACCTAGGGCCATTAGCACCCTTTGCTGAACTGCTAGAGAACAAGGAGATTGTGAGTTCTGCCTCTGGCATCAAACATGACAACAGGAAGGGCTAAAATGCAATCTCAGAACTCCACCCTGCTCAGAACAAGTCCACGAGACAGTAACATAGGACAACTTGGTAAACACACATCTGAAATTGCTGAAATGATTACAGTGCAAGAAAAGAAACAACTCCATCAGGCCATAGAAGAGATCAGATCAGACATAATCTGTCAGGCAAAAAATAAAATGACAATAATAATGAAAGTAATGATCTGAACATCTAGAGAAGAAATAGATAAAAAAAAAATAGAGAATATAGGCAACAGATGGAAATGTTACACGAACAATGTAGGAATGAAGTAGAATGCATGAAACAGACTCAAAGAGATCTCCAGGAAATCAAAACTTCCATTTAAAGCTTGCAAAACTGCCTGAATGAAGCTGAAGATAGAATTTCAGATGTTGAAGACAGTATGGCAGCCAGTGATTGTGAAAGGAAGGATCTGTTAAAATCATCAAGGATCCAGGAAAAATCAATCCAACATTTGCAAGACAAGGCAAATATAAATATCAGAATCATAGGAGTCAATGAAATAGCAGGAGGTGACACAAATGACATAAAAAATATTTGCAGAAATAATAGCAGAAAATTTCCCAAGCATGGAAACAGAGTCTGACATCCAGATAATTCAGGAATATAGAACTTCTACTAGTCATAACCATAATGAAACTACACCCAGACATATAATAATCAAAATCCAAGATCTCCAGCAAAAGAACAGAATATTAAAAGCTGCTGGGGGAAAGAAACAGATCACATATAAAAGAAAGCCCATCAGAATCATGGGAGACTTCTCAACACAAACCATCCAATTGAGAAGAGCTTGGAGCAAAGTAGTACAGGTCCTATGACAGAACAGCTTCCAGACAAGATTGATGCATCCTGCCAAACTATCCTTCAAGTTTAATGGAGAAAGAAAATATTCCCACAACAAAGAGCAACTGAAGAACTTCATGAATGCCAAACCATCCTTACAAAAAGCACTAAAATCATTCTAGACAGAGAAGAAAATGAATGCAATTTCAAGAACAACAATAGAAAGGAACCCTCAAGAAGAGCAAGCAAGTAAATAGGTAGAAAAATAAGAATCCAACAGCAAGTAAATAACATGAAAATGATAAGCCAACACATATCATTTATAACTATAAATGCAAATGGCCTCAATTCAGCAGTCAAAAGAAACAGACTGGCAGAGTGGATTAAGGAACAAAATCCAACAATATGCTGTATACAAGAAACACATTTTACTCAAAAGGAAATACATAGACAGAAAGTCAAAGGATGGAAAACAGTCCTCTATGCAATAAGAACACAGAAAAAAGCAGGACTAGCTATTAAGTTTGCAGACAATGTAAACCTCAAGCCAAGAACAATTGTGAGAGATAAAGAAGGGCACTACATACTTGTTAGGGGAAAACTCCAAGAGGATGAGATAACAATCCTAAACATGTATGCACCAAATACAGGAGGATGAAACTATGTAAGACAAAACAGACATGAAAATCCATATAATTAATAATACTATTGTAAAGGGGGAACTCAACACCATTTTGATACATAGAGATAGGTCAACTGGACAAAAACTCAGCAAAGAAATAACAGATTTGAAGCAAAACTGTGAACAAATGGAGTTAGTAGATACATACAGAGTGCTCAACCCCACAACATCTGAATACACTTTTTTCTCAGTTGCACATGGAATTTTCTCTAAAATAGACCACATTCTAGCCCATAGAGCATACCTACCTAAATGCAAAAGAATTGAAATCATACCATGCATATTATCTGATCACAGTGCAATGAAAATTGGAAATTAATGACAAAAGGAACTCCAAAAACTCCATAAACACTTGGAAATTAAACAACAACCTCCTGACCAACCAATGGGTCACAGAAGAAATTAAAGAAGAAATTAAAAAGCACCTACAAACAAATGAAAATGTAGATACCACTTAATGGAATCTGTAGGAAGTAATGACAGCAGTCCTCAGAGGGAAACTTATAGCAGTGATCTCACACATAAGGAAGAGAAAAAGAGAACAAATAAATAGCCTAATGCTGCACCTCAAACTTTTAGAAAAAGAAGAACAAGTCAAGCCCAAAGCCCAAAGTAGATAGATTATGAAGATCAGGGAAGAAATCAATGAAACTGAAACAAAGAAAACCCTACAAAAATAAATGAATGAAAGAGTTGGTTCTTTCAAAGAGTAAATGAAATTGATAAACTCATAGTCACCCTTTTAAAAAAAGAAAGGAAAGAACTCAAACTCATGCATTAAGGAACAAAAATGTGGAAATTACTACAGATTGTACAGAAATTCAGATCATTAATGCCTAATTTGAAAATCTTTACTCCCACAGGACAGAAAACTCGAAGAAATGGACAGATTCCTGGATATGTACGAATTACCAAAGTTGAGTCAAGAAGACATAAAAGTCCTGAACAACCCAATATCAATTAATGAGATTGAAAATGTGATTAAAAATTTACCAAGAAAGAAAAACTCAAGTCCTGAGTCACAGCAGAATTTTACAAGAAATTCAGAAAGTTTTAATACCAACACTTCTCAAACTCTTCCATGAAATTTAAAATTAAGCAATTCTCTCTAACTAATTTTTAGAGGCAAGTATTATACTGATACAAAAACCAGAGAAAGACCCAACCAAGAAAGAGAACTACAGACCAATCTCACTAACGACTGTAGATGTAAAGATACTCAATAAAATACTAGCAAATAAAATGCAGCAAATCCTCAAGAAAATCATACAGCATGACCAAGTCAGATTCATTCCTAGAATACAGGGATGGTTCAATATTAGCAAATCAATAAATATTATACACCATATCAATAGAGCCAAAGACAAAAACCATACGATCACCTCAATAGATGCAGAAAAATCTTTCAACAAAGTCCAACATGCATTCAAGATAAAAACTCTATAGAAAATAGTAGTAGACGGTCTTTACATCAACCTGATCAAAGCATCTATGACAAACTGAACAAGACAAGGTTGCCTGCTGTCACCATTCCTGTTCAACATATTTCTGGAAACATTAGCAAGAGCAATTAGACAAGAGAGAGAAATAAAAGAAATAACTATAGAAAAGGAAGAAGTAAAACAATCACTATTTGCAATTGACATGATACTCTACATTGAAGACCCAAGAACTCCACATGAAGACTTCTTGAAGTGATCGAAAAATTCAGCAGTGTAACTGGATACAAAGTCAACACCCCCAAAAAATCAATAGCATTCCTGTACACAAACAACAAACAGACTGAGAGAGAAATTAAGGAAAACGTATCTTTACAATAGCATCCAAGGAACTGAAATTTAGGAATCAATCTAACAAGAGAAGTAAAAGATCTATGTAAAGAAAACTACAGTACTCTAAGAAAAAAGATTGAAGAGGATTTCACTAAGTGCAGAAACAATTCTTGCTCATGGATAGGGTGAACCAACATTATAAAAATGGCCATACTATCAAAAGTGTTGTATAGATTCAATGCAATTCCCATTAAACTGCTGTTAGCATACCTCACAGATCTAGCGAAAATATTCCTTAAATTCATCTCGAACCAGAAGAGACCCAGCAAAAGCAATCCTGGGAAACAAGGACAAGTCTAGTGGAATTACAATCCCTGACCTGAAATTATACTACAAAGCTATTGTAATAAAATCCCCATGGCACTGGCTAAAAAGCCAACCAGAAGGTCAATGGAACAGACTTGAAGACACAGATATAACCACAAACACACTCAACCACCTAATCTTTGATAAAGGGGCCAAAAAACTCACTGGAAGAATGATAGCCTCTTTAATAAATGGTGCTGGAAAAATTGGATTGTCACTTGACAAAGATTGAAAATAGACCCAAGTCTATCACCATGCACCAAACTCAAGTCAAAATGGATCATAGATCTCAATATTAAAACAGAAACACTAAATCTATTAGAAGAGAAAGTAGGTAAAAACCTTAAAGACATAGGAGTAGGCAAAGATTTCATGAAAAAAAAAACAAAAAAAAAAACCTCCCGTGAAATTCTTCAATCAACAACTGGTTCTCCTCCTACTGAAAAGTTTCTGCACATCTAAAGAAATCACCAGCAGAGTAAAAAGAAAACCCACAAGTTGGGAAAAAATTATAGCTGACGGTCCCTTGGACAAAGGTCTTCTATGTAGAACACATAAAGAATTGAAAAACATCAGCCCCTCCAAATTCAAAGACTCAATCCAAAAGTGGGCATCTGAAATGAATACATACTTCTCAGAGAAAGAAATACAAATCGCAAATAAATACATGACAAAATGTTCAACATCATTAATCATTCGAGAAATGCAAATTAAAACAACACTGAGATTTCACTTCACTCCAGTAAGAATGGCTATCATTAAGAAATCAACCAATAACAAATGCTGGTGAGGCTGTGGAGAAATAGGAACTCTTCTCCACTGCTGGTGGGAATGCAGACTGGTGAAACCACTGTGGAAATTGGTTTGGAGATTCCTCAGTAAACTAGGCTTAGAGGTCCCATTCAACCCAGCTATTCTCCTTCTGGGTGTTTTCTCAGAAGATCTGAAAACATCATATCACAGCAATATATGTGCACACATGTTCATAGTGGCACAATTTGTAATTGCTAAATTGTGGAAGCAACCAAGATGTCCATCCACTGAATTGGCTAATAAAATTGTGGTACTTTTATATAATGGAGTATTACTCAGCTATAAAGAAAGATAAACTTGAGGCTTTTATAGGTAAATTGTCACATCTAGAGACCATACTCATAAGTGAAATAAATCAGACCAGCATGTGTAAGCAATGTATTGTCTCACTAGTGTAAGAACCTTAAAGAGTGAATAAAAACAAGGAGATATGATAAATATTGTAAAATGAAAGGAAAATGCTCAAAATTAATGGGTAACTGGGGTGTGGGAAAGGAGAAAAGAAAGAAGGGGAAATTATGTATGCATGTATATACTGCATAGCTAACAGTCATAGTATTGTCTTCTATTGCTTTACTGAAAGGAACAGTTAATGATTACTTGTTTGTTCATTACTGCATGTCTCTATTTGTTTCCCTGAGAAACTACTTTGAAGATTTCAGTAAGTACTACAACCATTGTTAATTTCCTACCATTTTGTCTGTAACTCTGTATTGTTTGTATTGTTCTTATGCCATATTGTGGATGGATATCTGTTTGTTAATGTTTTCTTCTTTCATTTTTAAAATAAAGAGAAAAAAATCCACATCAGATCAGTCTTTCCAAGCCAAGTGACAGAATTGTATGAATGAAATAGTTACAAATTATGTGGAAGTCCCCAGTCCTAGTGATATAATTCATATCTTCTGTTTTGTTTCTTGCACCCAGTACAGTGCTTTGTCTTCTTAATTTGACTTTTAAAAATCACATTTCTCAAAAATTTCTTTAATTACTTTTCTCTTTCTTTCTTGGACAATTATTAGATTTCAGGAAAAGAATAACTGAACAGTTAAATGCACTCATATTTATACATACATATTTCTTTCCCTTATTATTTCACTAAAGGCTGAATCAAAACAAGAGACAAATAACACTTTCTCCTCCCATTTAAAAAAAATATGAAGAGTAAACAAGAGGGAAAGCAGAAGGGGGGGAGTAAAAATGATTAAAATCCAAACATGCATATGTACAAATTCCACAAATTTGTATTATAAACACATGCTAATAGAAATAAAAAGGTATTTTCATATTTAGAGATAATGTCTTATATTGTTGTGGTTAGCTAAATTTCAGACAAAGATATTTCAGTAGGGTTTGCATATATAATGTGTTGCCATGTTTCAAAAAGATGCAATTTTGAGTGTAAATTTTCATTCTAATAAGTATAAAACATTTAAAATCAGTATTTTTAAAATAACATTTTTTATCAAGCAATATTCAGAAATATAATTTACCAATACATTTGTATCAAAATAAATTAAATCTTGAATGTAGAATAGATTTCCTTGCTAAAGAGTAAATTTGCTGTAGGTGGTGTTGCACACCTGTAATCTCAATACTTGTTAGGCTGAGGCAAGAGGATTGCTGTTGAGGCCAGCCTGGGCTACAAAGTGAGCTCAAGGGCAACCTTAACCACATAGCAAGACCTTGTCTCAAAAAGACAAAAAAATTAATTGAAGTGGACAGAAGAAGCTACAGGTTGTAAAGCAATAAAGAAGAAAAACTGCACTATGCATAAGCCTCTCAACAAAAGGAAAGTTACATTATACAACATTGAATTTAGGTGAAAAGCAGTCTACAAAAACAAGATCAAAATTTATTAATAGCAAATTAAAGTTTACTGCAGCATCTGCAGAACATGCCATAGCTGCCTGAGAGAACAGGACACTAGTAAAAATACTCTCAATTACTGACATTAATATGTCTATGTTGAAACTTATCATAGATAAATGAAGACCATCACTTACTATTCTTGACTTCACGATTGATATGTCTGTCCTGTGCATAAAGAAATGTAAGAGTGTTTGTGGGAAAAAGGAGATCAAGAAACAGATTGGCCAGAGTGATCCACTTGCCTGGAAAGTAATTATGAAACCTAACGTTCTTATGCAAATTAAAACCAGAAATATTTGTCTAATTTTTGTTCTTGAAATTATCCTTTGCAGAATCATTATGGCTTGCCAATTTCTCATTTAAAATAAAACCAGAAAAGTTATACTGTTGTGATATGATCTTATTTCAAAATACTTTTATCAATTCTTTTACTATAGAAATAAAAACAGAAATCATCATCCTGCAAAATTTACCCTTTAATATTTTTTCAAATTTTCAGAATTATCATCTAGGATGTCTTTGTTACTTCTTTCAGTACTGAGACAAAATACCTGACACCCAAAGTTAAAGGAATAAAGATTTATTTTGCCTCACAGTTTGTAGAGGTTTGTATGTGGTCTTTTGGCTCCAGGGCAGGAACATGTGTCAGAGGGGCATGATAAATGGAAACACTCCATAGCATGGTAGGCAGTTGGGAGTAAGTAAGTAGCAAGTAGAAGCCTGCCTTCTTTCTGTCTTTTTATATTCCACCTAAACTACAAGCCTTTTTGGTATGCCACGCTTACCCAGGGTGGAGTTTCCATCTCCAGTAAATCCACTCAGGTACACCCAGAACTATGCTAATTCCAGTAAGTGGAATTAATTTAATAACATGTACTCTTAATTCCAGTATCATACTCTCTAAATCCAGCCACCACTGTAAAACCCCACCCATAAGTGCATCAGGCTTCGTGGGACATCAAGACACAAGCTGTAGAATAGAGTCATCATTCTGTACACAATACCACCAATTTATTAAACATTCAGATATCAAATAAAGTTATGGAAGAAAACCTATCTAATTTGCTTAAAATATGAACAACACAAGTTCAGCATTTTCATCTACAAATTCTGCCAATATGATCCATATCTGTTCAGTCAGAATAACTAATTGATACCTTTTGCATACCAATGGAATTAGGAGGTTATTTAACTCAGTCCATCTAATAATTATTTCTGAATTAGTTTTTCTTATCTCATATAGGTACTACCCTATAAAAGTGGTATTAGCACCAATTTTGAGGATATATACTCCATTTGAGTAAAGTTCAGCATATGACGTATTATCACTGATATTTTAGGAAAAAGAAAAGCAGTGAATATATTTTTTGGATAAGGACAATTTAATTACTTTTTTTCACTATTACATAGTGTCTATTTGGTGTAGATAAGATAGAGTCCCATCTGTATCATTACCCAGTCTATATTTTTTCTTTACTCCAAACCACATTGATTGTTCAACTTCTTGAGGTTATTTCTTGACATAGCCTGTAAATTGATTTTTACCTCTACAAATATTTTCATTAAGTTGAAACAGATACCAATTTTTTTCTTAACGTTATTTTTGTGCAAAATGTCAGATGAAATATTAGTAGAATATTAATAAATTATAATAAAATTTGCAGCCAGTAAAATACATTATAATTATATAAATGTTAGATATCAAACTATTTGGTCCTCACTCAAGGTATTTAAAATTCATCAGTACATTTCTAATCTGGTATTGTGAGTACTTGAATCTCAACATTATTAAGAAGGGAGAGCAGTGCACTACTGATGATATATTAGTTACAAAAATAAATATAAGACAATTAAGGACTGAGGTCACCCATGTGGGGAAAATAGAGCTGAAGAACTAGATAAATGTCATGATTTAGCACACTGTGTGGTGATTATGTATGCCAATTCAACTAGGGATGTGTTCCAAAACATTAGAGGCAAATTATTTCTAACCTCAACAATTAAATCACTAAAAGATATTGGTAGCACCATTTGGGTTGTTAATAGAACTCAATTCAGAAATTTGTAACTTCTATGCATAAAGTCCTAAAATGAAATCTTGATTAAAATTAATTTCTGGGAAGAAGTATTTTAAAAATTGACAAAATTCAAGTTGCTCAGGTACTTTTACTATATATTCTTATTATTCATTTTCTGATAAGATTTTGAATGTGCTTTCAGCTAGAACTCATGCAGATGTAAACTTATAATCTGGTAGAGTTAAAATATTATTCTTCATTAAACTCACTTGTGTTTTGAACTCTAAAACAGTCCAATGAAATCATTTTTATAGATTATAGAAAAGATAATTTCTAATTTTTATTAAGCAATAAGAGTCTATTCTTGCCATGGAAGGATACCAGCTGACTCCAAAAGCAGAAATACCTATTACATACTTGCTGGTACTGGATAAAGGGTCCAAAAGAGGAAGACAATAAAGTATACTGATAAAATTGAAATGATATATCTATAAGCAAGTGTTGGAAGAATTTCACTGAGTTCTTCCTTACTGTTCAGGTTTCTTTGATTCCTAAGAAATCTATGATAGAAGTTCTTGAAGAGCTCCCAACCAGAACACACTCTGGTCTTAATCTTATATTACTTTTTCAGCAAAGTCAATCATTGGAGGTTGGTACACAATTCATATTCTAGATCTAAGAGTTGAATGTCTGTTTGGGAAATTTTTGCAATTATTAGAAAACAAAGTAATAGACCAGTGGAAATAAAGATACACATTTTCAGCTTAGTTGCTTATAGGAGTAATTTACAAAACAGGAGCCTGAAAACTTAGGTTCCCTCTCTGAGAATAGTATTTGAAAACTTTGTCACCTTGTGATGCAGCCAAAGGCCTTAAGGTATGATGACATGTACCACTCCTAGATGACTATATGATAAGCACCACTTCAGTTCGTGTTATTGGTTATGAAAATGTCCATGTAAAGTAAACAAAGAAACAAGATGACTCCTATAGATGCCCTCCAAGCAAAAGATTTCATATGAGAGTGGAATGCTACAGATGGTTCTTAAATTGATCATAAAACTAGTTACCCTAGTTTATGACATTAGTGGAATGATATTCAAGCTGTACACAAGTGGTCTTCAAATATGATGCAATCACTAATGTGTGAAACATAGCTTGTAACAACAGGAAAAATCACATTAAGATTGTTATGGCAAAAACCAAAAATCGGGTTGAACTCTGCAGGAGATCAAAGAACTCATTCAGAACAAATGGAGTTTTAATTCATTTTAATTTAGAACCAACTGGACCGGTCATTGCCCCCCATTCCCGATCAGAGAATGTGGCCCTTAACTGCCTTTGTTTTCACCTTATATACATTTTTGGTTTCCATGGTAATAGATTGGTATGTTTAGGCTTGGCCACAGTTTTTTACCTTGCACCATGTGACCAGGTCAGGCTCTGGCCACAGTGATATATACTTTAACAACTCAGGCAAGGAGAAGAACTCCAGGACAAAGTCAGGACTGCAAAGTTAACTCTTTACAACCCCTCCAGGATGTTTCTCAAGACACATTTTGAGGCTTGTCTATCTTAAAATGATGTGCTAAAAGTCACCACCCCTTACAAGATGTAGCACCTTTTTGGAATACATGAACTTCTTTCAGTAGCCACTGGGGTGCTGTACTATGTGCTTTATTCATTAAGTTCCAAAAGTAGCTGTGGAAAACACAATAATGAGTTGGGATGTCCAACAGGTTATCAATCTGGTCTTGCAAAATGTATTTGCTTTAATCAAACTATAGACTTGGCTGTTATAAATGTACAGAAATAAATAATAAAATCCAGTATTAAACATACACTTAAAGAATGTGACAATCATAAAGAATGTGACACACAAAAAAGTATTTAAAATGTGACACACGTACATATCTGTACATTCTTGATACCTTAGGGTAGTGGTTTAATTGAACACACAATTTAGAACATTTTTATACTAAATACAAGTGACAAAGAAGGTTTAGGAGATTGACTGAGTTACTGAAATTAATATATTTTAACACTGAGTTTAAAAAGCATAAAGAACAGAGTACATTCCTGAAGAAGAGTCTTTACCTAGAGTGTATTATCAATACACTTGATAATAGTGGTAAAGCTATCTACTTTAAAAATTTACAAGGACTTCCACAGAAAACAAAATAAAGTTTCAAAATAGAAAATGATAAGATACACAAGAAAAATGCAACCTCAGATCTCCAGCCCAACCAGGACAAGTCCAGGAGACAACAAGATAGATGATAATGAAGATACACACCAGAAATTTCTGAAATTATAGCAACCAAGGGAAAGAAATAAATCCATGAAGCCATAGAGGAAATCAGACCAAAAATAATCTCACAGGTTAAAAAAAAGAAGAAATGGCAACAATTAATTTTAAAGGAATTGCTCAGCAAATCTAGAGTAGAGATAGGTAAGAAAATAGAAGGCCATAGAAAGATGATGAAAACAGTGAATGATCAATACAGCAATGAAATAGAGTATATGAAACGGATTAAAACAGATATCTGGGAAATTAAAAATTCCATTGAAACCTGGCAAAATTGCTTGTATGAAACTGAAAGTAGACTTTCAGACCTTGAAGAAAGGATCATGGCTGGTAATAATGAAAGGAAAGATCTCTAGAAAATAACAAAGGATCAGAAAATAATTCAATAGCTGCAAGCTGATGAAAAGCAAAATAATATAAGACTGATTGGTATCAGTGAAAAAGCAGGAGTCAACACAAATGACATAAAAAACTATTTGCTGAAGTAACAGCAGAAATTTTGCAAGCCCGGGAAGTGAAACTGACATATAGTTAAGCGCGGTATATAAAACTCCAAGTAGGCATAACCAAAATAAATCTAAACTCAGACATGTAAAAAGAGCTGAGAAATTCACCACAGAAACAGAATATTAAACACTGTTAGAGGGGAAAAAAGATCACTTTTAAAGGAAAGCACTTCTGAATCAGGGCAGACTGCTCAATGCAAAACCTCAAGTCAAGAAGAGTTGGAATGAAGTATTTCAAAACCTGAAAGAAAACAACTTCCAGCCCAGTGTGAAGTATACTACAAAACTATCTTCCAAAATTAATGAATAAATAAGGTAATTCTATCACAAAGAACAACTGAAGAAGTTTGTGAGCATCAAACCAGTACTACAAAGGGTACCAAAATATATTCTAGACAGAAACAAAACAACCCCAACTCCAAAATCAACAACAGAAAGAGACTACCAGGCAGGACAAGCAATTCAACAGAGGGGAGAAGTAGGAAATCAACAGCATGAAAATAACACGACAAAGATAAGTCAATACACATCAGTTTTAACTGTCAATGTAATTGGCCTCAATTCACCAGTCAAAAGAAATAGACTGGCAGACTGGATCAACAAGCAAGATCCAACTACAGGTTATATAAAGAAACACATTTAACACAAAAAGAAATTTATGTACTGAAAATCAAAGCATGGAAAGCAATATTCCATGCAACAAGAAACCCAGAGTAAAGCAGGGGTAGCTATTTTATTTGTAGAAATGTGAACTTGAAACCAAGAATGATCAAAAGAGATAAAGAAGCTCACTAAAGACTTGTTAGGAGAAAACTTCAACAATCATAGATACATATGCACCAAATATAGAAGCATCCAACTACATAAGACAAAAATTAATAGACATGAAAAATCAAGTGAACAATAACACAATTGTAATAGGGGAACTTAATTTTTTTACTATAACAATAGATAGATTAACCAGATGAAAATCACCAAATAACTATCAGAACTGAACCAAATGTGTGAAAAATGCACGTTTTTACAGAGTATTCCATGCCACAACATCAGACTACACATTCATTTCAGCTGAACATGGGACATTCTCTAAAATAGACCATATACTATCCCATAGAGCATGCTTAAGTAAAGGCAGAGGAGTTTTAATTATTCCATGCATGTTATCGTACCACAGTGCAAAGAAATTAGAAACCAACAGCAAAAGAAACCACAAAAAATCCATTAACACATGAAAAATAAATAATACCATCCTGAACAAACAATAGATCATAGATGAAATTAAAGGAGTTAAACCATATGTACAATTAAATGAAAATGCAGCTATAATACCACATATCAGAACCTGTGGGATAGAATGAAAGCAGTCCTAAGAGGTAAATTTATAGTACTAAATTCTCACATCCAAAAGACAGATCAAGCACAAATAAACACCTAATGTTGCAGCTGAAGCACAAATAAACACTTAATATTGCACCTAAAGCTTCTAGAAAAAGAAGAGCAAGTCAAAGTTAAAACTCATTTCAGGAGGAAATTATAAAGATTAGCACAAAAATTAATGCAATTCAGACTGAGAAAACAACATAAGAATTAATGAATAGAAGAGGTGATTCTTTTAAAGAATAAATAAAATTGATAAACCCTAAGGCAAACTTATAAAAAAGAAAAAAGTTCATGCAGTGAGGAATAAAAAAGTTGAAATCACTACATGTCCTTTGGAAATTCAGAAGGTCATTAATACCTATATTAAAAATCTTTACTCTCCTAAATTGGAAAATACAGATAAATGGACAGATTCCTTGAAATATATAAATTACCAAAGCTGAATCAAGAAAATATTCTGAATAACCCAATATCAGTAAATGAAATTGAATATGTCATTAAAAACTTGCTGGCAAAAAAAGCCCAAGTCTGCATGGATTCACTGCTGAATTCTATACGAAATTTTAAAAAGACTCAATGCCAAACTTCTCAAAACTTTTAATGAAATTCAAAGAGAAGCAATACTCACAAATTAACTTTTGGAGGCAAGTGTTTCCCTGCTACCTAAACCAGAGAAAGACCCAAACAAAAAATAAAAACCCTGGGCAATCTCCCTAATGAACATAAATGCCAAAATTTTCAATAAGTTGCTAGCAAATCAAATGCAGCAAATCATCAAGAAGGTAATAAAACATGTCCAGATGGGGCTCATCCCAGGAATGCAGGGATGTTTAAACATACACAAATCAATGAACATAACACAGCATATCAACAGAGCCAAAGACAAAAATTACACGATCATCTAAATAGATGCAGAAAAATGTTTTGACAAAGTTCAACACACATTCATGATAAAAACCCTACAGAAAATTGAATAGATGACCTTTATCTAAATCTTATAAAAGCCATCAATGACAAACCATTAACAAAATCCTACTACTCAATGGACAAAAACTGAAAGCTTTCACTCTAAAATCGGGAACAAGACAATGATGTCCACCATTACCATTCCTATTCAATATAACTCTGGAAACATTAGCCAGTGCAATTAGACAAAAGAGAAATAAAACAATGATAGGAAAGGAAGAAATTAAATTATTATTTGCAAATGACAAGATACTCTACATAGAATACCCCTAAAACACCACCAAAACACTTCTAGATTTAATAAGCAAATTCAGCTGTGTGGCTGGATACAAAATCAACAGTCAAAAATCAGCGGTATTCTTATATAAAAACAGGAAACTCACTGAGAAAGAAATTAGGGAAAATGCATGCTTCAAAATAAAATACTTAAGAATCCATTTAACAAAAGATATAAAAGTTCTATACATTGAAAATTAGAGTCTCTAGAAAAGGAGGTAGAAGAGGATATAAGAAATGGAAGGATATCATTTGCTTATGGAGGGGAAGATTCAATATAGTGAAAAAGGCCATACTCCAAAAATTATTGTATAGTTTTAATGCAATCCCAATCAAAGTCATAATAGCATACCTTACAGAACTTGAGAAAACATTCCTAAAATTCATTTGGAAATAGAAAAGACCTAGAATAACAAAGGCAATTCTGTATCACAAAGACAAGACAGGGGTCACTACAATTCCACATCTGAAATTATACTACAATGCTACTATAATAAAATTAGCATACTACTGACAAAAAACAGACCTGAGGATAAGTGTAACAGATTTAAAGATGCAGACACATCTACAAACACACTCAATCGCCTTATCTTTGACAAGGATGACAAACATGTTCACTGGGAGAAAAATAGCCTCTTTAACATATGGTGCTGAAAACACTGGCACTCCATATGCCTAAGACTAAGACTAGACCCATGTGTAACATTATGCACTAAAGTCAAAATGAATCAAATATCTAAATATTAAAAATAGAACAGTCTAGTAGAAGGGAAAGAAGTTAGGCATCATTAAGACAGAAATGTAGGCAGAAAGTTCATGAACAAGACTCAAACTGCACAGGAAATATTTGAAGAACCAACGAATGGGCTCTCATCTTATTAAAAAGCTTTTGTGCATGAGAGTGAAAATACAACCCCCCGAATGGGAAAAAGTTCAGCCAATTGTCTCTCTTTTATGACTAGTGGTGAGAAACCCTTATGGAGGCTGAGAACAGATACAAGCAAACTCAGCGCCAGTGGACAACACTCCCTTGTAGCCAGTCAGAAGTGCTGGCCAGCAGGGAAATTTGTACTCAGTTTTTACACATTTGTAGGTAGCCATGGCAACCACATTACTTCACTATAGAATCTCACAAGAATATGACAAGGTTAACATTTTCTAAGGGTTTGTTAGTCAAGCAAGATATGATTGAAATTTTAACTTACTCCATGGTTTGTCATAACTGACTGCTCCTTCAGTTAAGGACCTGTTTTCCTCTGTGTGTTTTATGGTTAATCAAATGGGAGGGGTGCAGGAATGAGCTCATCTAGAGCTTAAGTGGTTTTCTAAAATGGAACTCAGAAACAAAATGAAGTCTTCTTAGCCATGTCATTACCCCCTAGAGGATGTGAATGTATGCATATATATATATATATATTTTTTTTTTTTTTCTTTACATGGCACTAACTATGGCTTGCATAGGAGCAAACCTTGTAGTTAATGTCATTGCATGTACTTGATTTACAGTAGTTTGTAGTGTATCCTTTACCCAGTGAATGAGGCATGGCCCAAAGGTCAGGATGACAATTATCAGAATGGGACCAGATGGCCTAGTAACTAGGGAAATCAGCCAGAGATTCCAATTAAACAGTTGTTTGTACCAGCCTTGGTTCTTTTGTTGGTCCTGTGCTCATTTGTTCAATTTTCCTTAACTCTGCCTACAGTTTCAGTTATAATTCCTGATTTGTTAGCATAGAAGCAACATTCTTCCCCCAAGGCTGCACATAGTCTACTCTGTTCCATAAAAAGGAGGTCAAATTCCCTCTGATTTTGTAAGACTACCTCTTCCAGAGAGTTAACTTTGTCATGTAATTCTTGTACTGAATCTCAGACCAGGACAAACCTTCCTCAATAGCTTGATTCAGGTACAGAACTCTCATAATATTTCTGTACCATAACAGGGCCCCAAACTCTGTGGCCATGGACCCTGCTATGCTCACTCCTAACAGCATTGTAAGTACTTCTGAGTGTCTTTGAACCCATAGGTGTCTGCTTGAGGAAAGCAGATTAAATCATTCCTCTCCCTGCAAAGTTGATACTTGAAGCATTAATGCTAAAAGACAAGGAACTTTGTGTCCTACAACTATACACTTGAATAATCCAGTGGAGCATATACACTGGGTCCCATTGGTGGCCTGATAAATTTCGGTCAAGGGCAAAGTCTGATTGCATGGTAGTTGATGGGTCACAGTACCTACACAGGGTCCTTGCCCATATACAGTTTCTATAAGAAGCAGGAGAAGGAGTGCCTCTTCCCCAGGGCATAGTTGATCTGGCTAGTTGCTGGCCTTTCAGGGTAGGAAAAATCCTTATGAAATGGTTAGCTGGGCTTTACACAGAACCAGTTGTTTGGGGCCAGCAAAGGGTTTAACAGATTTGGGGCATGTTGTGTTTGGTTTAGTAAGTTATAGATACACCCTTGCATACTTTGTTGGGACAGCTTGAACTCTATACCCTTTTTGTTGTTATTGATGGGTCCCCTTCTCACTTCAGATGCTTGTTACTTCACAAGTCCTACATGTGACTCAAGTATAGCTGAGGGAATAACTGGGTCTTGTACACCATGAGAGTCCTCTTGATGTTGATTAGAATTCTGGGGTCCTCTTTTCACTTTATGTGCATGTAGACACTCCAGATTTGTCCCATGATGCAAGCAGAGTTACCGGGTTTTTTAAGCCTGCTACTATCATACAAGAAGTCTTTTCTCCATGGCTTGGCCTATTGCCCCTTGTTACATAAAGTTGTTTATCCTTTTATATCCAGTGTCTTACTCCTCAAACATCTCAGGTGTTTGGGCACTTGTGTAGCCCCATAGTCTGACATTCCAACCACTGACAGTGTAGTTCATATGGGTTATAACAGTATTTGCTTGAGCTTGGGCAAGTATAGATACCAGTCATATAGATTTCGTAGGTGCCAGGCAAGTTGTGCTATAGCTCATAACATGCTGGGAATGCACCTTTCTCACAGGCATCCCACCAGCTGGGGACCCAAAGTTTCCATTGGGAAATGAATATGTTTACCCTGTCCATCTGATTGCAAGGATATACAGTCTCATTCATGATTATGACCTAAGGAGTTTGAATTACAGTGTATGTGCACCTCCATTTTGTGATGAGCAGTTCTGGAATAAGGCTTTGCAGGATAATGGCTGGAACTGGAGTTGCAGCACTGTTCTATTGGAGTCTGCTGGAATGCTGAAGCTCAGGAATCTCTGTTGTGACAAGCTGCACCACTGAAAATCAAGTGTTCGCCTCTTATCTTGGGAGTGGTTAATCCAGGAAACACAATTTGTAACTTTAAGAGCAGTGAGCATGGTTAGAATTTTCTCATAAGGATCCTCACATTTTGGCTGGAGAAGTTTCTCTTCCAAGTCTTAATCAAGACTGTTTCCTGGTTCAAAGGAAAGAATATGAGAATGAATCAGGATGGGATTTCTTTGTAGCACAGTCTATTGGAGGTCCTTTAAAGTCCACTTCAAGGCTTTCATTTGTTGAATGAATCCAGAGTGCCCTTTTCTTGTAGTGCTTCCAGAATAGGCAAGAGATGGGGAGGCATCATCAACATTATCGCAAATAAGAGTTAGCCCACCCTGGTATTTGTTGCATCAAGATTGTAGGAGGGCCGTTGAAAGCATAGTCATTCAGCTAGCCCCAGTTTTTTGGCAGAGCTTGGCTAGCTTGCCTTTCTGAGTTCAATGTTGTCTCTTCCCTTGTTCAGAACTCTGTGGCTGATAGGCTGTATGTAGCTTCCATTTTAGACCCGGGGCTTCTAAAAGACTTTGGACTACTCTACCCACAAAAGCAGGCCCATTATGTGAACCTACCATTATGGGGAACCCATACCAGGTATAATTAGCTCCATCAGGGATTTTAGCACCTCTCTAGATGTTTCAGTACTTGTGAGGAGGGCCTTCACCAAGGCCAAATAGGTGTAGAGTAGAACTATCAAATACTTTTTGTTTCTACTAGGACTCTGGATTTCAGTAAAGTCTACTTCAAGTCCTGAAATGATGGAATTCCCTATCTCCATATTGGTGGTTGTTGAGGGAAAAAGACCAGATTATTTTGGGCAAAGGCTGCGGATCTGGTAAGTACTGAGGTGCATGAAGTCCACTGTCTAGGAACAAAGAAACGGTGACTGAGAAATTCAGCCATCACAGTGTTTTCCTGGTTGGATGTGGCTATGCGGCTTCTATATCACAAAATGTACAGCTTCAGGCAGCAACACTTTCCTCTGAAAAGCTTGCCACCCATTTTTCTCTGAGGACCCTTCTGTTCTGTCCCATTTTAGTTTTGCTTCTGAATACTTAGGTGGCTTGAGAATCAGAACCACTAAGGGCTGAACTGCAGGAAACAATTCTCTGGTAGCAGCACGTTTAGCTGCCAGGTCAACCTCTCAGTTTCCTTGTGCCTCCATTGAACTGTTTTCTATAATTCCAGGGCAGTGTATTATAGCAACTTTGCTAGGCAGCCAAATGGTATGTAATAAGCTTAATATTTCTCGGGAATTTTTGATGCCATTCCTCCTGCAGTCAAAAGCCCCTTTCATTACAGATGTCAACATGCACATGTACAGTGGGCAAGGCATAGTGAGAATAATGCAGACATTCACCATTTGTGTTTTGCAAGCTCTAGGGCCCAAGTGAGGTCAGTCAGTTTGGCTCTCTGAGCAGATTTTTCCAGGAGGCAAGGCCTCAGGCCTGACAGTTAGTTCCATGGTGATGACTGCTGCTTCTGCCCTCTGGACCTCATCAATTACCATGCTGCTACCATCCAAAAACAAAGTCAGGTCCCGGTTCTGGGGGGGTATGTCTTATAGTTCTGGGCAGGCTGAGTAGATCATCTCAATTGCCTCTACACAGTCATTCTTAGGTAACTCCAGTGACATAGGCAAAAAAGAGGAGGACCGAGAGCTTCAGTAGATTTAATGGTTACTAAGGGATCCTCCAAGTAAATCCCTTGATAATGGGACCTGGCTCCTAGTAACCACTTGCCACCAGGTCCCCTCAGTAGTGTCTCCACTGTGTGATCAGCAAACACATTTAGCTTTTGTCCTGAAGTAAGTTTATCAGCTTTCTTTTTTTTTTTTTTTTTTTTAACCAATATAGCAGTGACAGTGGTGGGGCATAGACAAGGCAGCCACTCAGCCACTCTATAATCTAACCTTTTGGACAAATATACTGCTGGACACTTCCAGAGTCCCATAGTTTATGTTAGGATACCCCAAGCAGTGCCTTCTTTTCCATGTAAAATTAGGTGGAATGGCTTGATAGTATCAGCCATTGCCAGAGCAGGAGATTTATTAACAGATCTTTCAAAGCCTCAAAGACTGTCTGGTATTAATGATTCCACTCTAGTGGGGGGCCATTCCTACTTTTCAAAGCCTCATACAGAGGCTTCACATTAGCTGTAAAATTGGAGACCCAAAGGTGACAGCACTTGACTGTTCCCAGGGATTACCTCAAATCCTTGCTGGATGAAGGTTCCTTTAAGTCCCAGATGGCCTGGATTCACGAGCTTGGCAGCAAGTGAGTCCCATTCTTTAGCATAAGCTCGAGAAACCTTACAGTTTGTAAACAGATTTAAGCCTTTTTCTTTGATATTCAGAATGCCTTATCCTGCAGCAACCACCTTGTTCCTTCCTGATATAGTTCTTGTGTTTCAGCAGCCAGAAACAAATCATCAACATATTGTAACATGAATATTGTAGGAGATTAAAGGCTAAAAGGCACCAAACTCCTGGATAAGGCCTCCCTCAAAATTGTTGGGGAGTTATTTTTTCTTCTTTTTTTTTGGATAACTGAATTGTTAATGTCTATGGGTTTATTGTTGAGGAGTTCTTAAATCTCTGCAGGAGCTTGCCCAAGTTAGTTGATATTTTCAACCCCTTTCTGTATCCTCCCACTCAAAAGCAAACAATTCTTGTGACTTACCAGTCAAGAGAATGCAGAAGAAGGCATCCTTAAAATCTAATGCAGTGTACCAGGTCCAGGCAGGTGGAGCAAACTGAGAAAAGTATAAGGATTAGGGGCAGTAGAATAAAGGGTAACAAGGAAGTCATTGACAGATTGCAAGTCCTGGACAGGGAAATATTCATTTGTTTCAGGCTTGCAAACTGGCAACAAAGGCATATTCCATGCAGAATGACATTCTCACAATATACCTGCTTCAAGCAATCTCTGTGTATGAGGTTTAATTTCTTTCTGCGCTTCCATAGCCATTGGGTACTATCTCAGGTGAACCAGCTTTGCAAGTGGCATAAATTTTACCTTCACCAGAGGTGCACAGACCACTAAACCTGGGGGCTTGTCTGCAGTCCAGACCTTGGGGAAATGTTGAGTCCAGGAAGAGCAGGCTGTGCTATGGCTTGCCTTTCAGTACTGGAGTTGAGGAAGTGATACCCCTCCTTCATGGAAAACATAACAGTCAATCTCCTTTAGCCTCTAAAGGAGATTTTTCTCCTGTAGTTAAAATAGTTTCCCAAAAAGTGAGAGACACTTGGCCTTGCAGTTTGCAAAGAAGATTTTGGCCAAAGAAGGGAAAGAGACAGTCAGGCATAAGCACAAAGGAATGACTAACTACTTTTTGCCCGAGCTGAACCTGCCGAGGCACACAGGAGTATGTTAAAAAGTGAAACTCTGGCCCTTGAATATGAACCTTCTTATCTGTAATTGGAGAAACAGGCAGAGTGACCACTGACACATCTGTGCTAATGTTGACTAAGAATTTGATAAGCTTTCCCTGACAGCTGTAGTTGTCAAGGGACTCATGACCCAATTATTCCGAGACTTCCCCTGACTCCCTTAAAAACTCTTTCTCTTTTTACTTCTGTAGCAGCTGTGGACATTCCCAATCAAAATAGTCCTTTACCTTACAATAGACACATTGGTCCAAGGGGATTGAACATAACCTTCCTCTTTTAGGTTTCCCCTAAACTTATCTGAACCTTTAACTTTTTCAGCATCCCTAAATGCTGCTACCCAGGTTTTGCTTGTTTTTATTTTTTTTTTCAATTTTTTCCTTTCTATTAACCTCCTCTCTATTATGGTATATCGTCTGAGCTACCTCAGTCAACTGAGATATAGTCATTCCTGCAAACCCTTCCAGTTTTTGTAACTTATGATGTGTATCAGCAGCTAAGTGACAAAAAGCCATATTAATAATTTGGGCATTTTCAGGCACCAGTAGATCAAAAGGTGTATAAGTTCAATATGCTCCCAGGAGGTGCTCAAGGAATGCAGTAGGGCTTTCAGTCAGTCTCTGATACACTACAGCTACTTTATTAAAATGTGTAGGGCGCTGGGCAGCTGCAATAAGCCCTTCCTCAAAGCCAGGGGGTGGGCTTCCAGCCACTGCATTTCCTCTAGAGCATTTTGATCCCAACTTGGTACCTCCCAGAGTAGAACAGCTCTAGTTGCCTCAGTTTTATCCTGTTCAGTTCCTCCACTGTCTAGTCTAACCTAATCCTCAGCAGCCTTCCACATTTTGTCCCTTTGTTCTCAAGGACATAGAGATAGCAATATTTGCTGACAATCATCCCAGGTAGGTGATGAGTTTTATACATCAAGTCCAGCGGGGGATCAGAGCTCAAGACTACTCTGAGAAAGAGAGATTTTGGATTTCCAGTTATATGAATCACTTCTACTAAAAGGAACATAGATCTAGGTTGGGATGCAGGCCTGGTTGTTCCATCTCTCAGCCATGGTGTTCTGCCCCACACTTGTCCCAAATGACCAGCTGAAATTGGCCAGGGTGCCCTGCCACCTAAAAGCCAATCAGCAAGGATAGGAGGCCCAAGACATCCTCAGTCGAGGGCCTTCCCATAAGGGATCTCTCTGGGCCCTCCAAGTGTTATGGCTAACAATGAGAAATACTCACAAAGGCCAAGAACTACAAACAAGTGCTTAATGCTGTCAGGCAATACTCCACTGTAGCCAGTCAGAAGTGCTGACCTTCAGGGAACTTTGTACTCAGCTTTTACACATTTGTAGGTAGCCATGGTAACGACATTACTTCACTATAGAATCTCACAAGAATATTACAAGGTTAACATTTTCTAAGTGTTTGTTAGTCAGGCAAGATATGATTAAAGTTTTAGCTTACTCCGCAGTTTGTCATAACTCTTCCTTTAGTTAAGGACCTGTTCTTCCTCTGTGTTTTGTGGTTAATTGAACGGGAGGGGGTGCAGCAATGAACTCATCTAGAGCTTAAGTGGTTTTCTAAAATGAGCTCAGCAATGAAATGGAGTCATGTTAGCCATATCACCTCAGACAAAAGACTTCTATCAAGAACACAAAGAATTAACAACTCTCGAACACCCTGATTTCAAAGATACAACAAAAATGGGCATTTGAGATGAATAGGCACTTCTCAGTTGAAGAAATATAAATGGCAAGTAAATATAAAAGATGTATCATCTGTCATCATTGATCATTAAAGAAATGCAAATTGAAACAACACTGAAATTCCATTTCAGCCCAGAAAAAACAGCCATCATTAAGAAATCCATCACTAACAAATGCTGAAGGGGCTGTGGGGAAAAAGGAAACCTTTTGCACTGCTGAGGGGAGAGTAAACTGGTACAACCACTGTAGAAATCAATTTGGAGATTCCTCAAAAAACGGGAATCAGAGCTCCCATCCAAACCAGTTATTCCCCTTCTGGGTATCTGCCCAGAAGAATTTAAAAATATCATACCACAGGAATGTATTTGCACTCATGTTTACAGTGGCACACTCTGTAGTAGCAAAGCCTTAGAAATAACCCACGTGCTCATCAACGAAGGAATGGATAAAAACATGTGGAATTTTTAAAGTAGAGTACCACTCAGCCATAAAGAAGAATAAACTTGGGACTTTTATGAGTAACTGGATGTAACTTGTGACCATACTCATAAGTGAAATATAGCAGACTCACATATTTAAACATTGTATTGTTTCTTGATGTGAAAAACTAAAAAAGTAAATAAGGTCTACAATGTACAATTGATTTTGTGAAATGAGAAGAAAGTTTTCAAAAGAGAAAAGGAACTTAAATGGGTGAAAGAGGAAAGGACAGAAGGGAAAAAATGCAAGTCCACTGCACTATTAGTGTCTCTTAGCTAATGGAACAGGAAGGTTTGTTCTATTATCAACTGAAGAAATTTTCATGCTCTTATCTTACATTCTGATCAACTAGTTTAAAGACAAGAACATGCAATATATTTACTATTGTTATTCTCATTATTTTGTGAAGAAATTTGGTTTTACCATTTTTCCATTAAATAATAAAGTTTAAATTCACAAAAGTAAAATGAGTAGAGAAAACATGCACCACAACCATTAATAGGACAGGACATGAGTATTATATGCTGAGAGACAACAGGAAAGAAAACTTCCTATCTCATCAAACTTACATTTTTTGTCTTTATTTGCCCTAATTTATTCTATTAAACCAAGGACTTTGTTTAATTATTCCAGGATAGTAAAATATTAATGCATAAGTTATAGTACTAATTGATTTTCTCAGTGACTTTTCCTAAATAAACTTTAGTGTGGGGCAAAATTTCATTCCTATTTAAATTTGGTACAATTATGACTAGGTCTCCATTGCCAAGCAAGAAATAGTACTATAAAGTTCTACCTATAAACTCCTGATGTAAAAGAGATAAATACAGATATAGCACTGCACTTGTTATTGATGCTACTGTCTAATGTCCATTGGTGGTCAACACCTGCATCCCCAGCACTCTGGGAAGATGAGGGTGGGGAATGGCAGATTTGAGCCTCACGTGGCATCATAGTGTTGGAAATCCTACCCTTCAGAACCCCAAAATATACATGTGTGTTGGCTATATCTTTACCAGTCTATGATAATTAGTTTTAGGAGGTCAAACTCACTATTAGGACATTTAAGCATCATTTATGTATAAAATTGTTGAGTCTCAAAAACAAATGGCTTGTTTATGGAATGTTTTAGAAGTTTTCTATTAATCCTAAACCTTAAAGACAGTAAAGTGGGAAAAATATTTTTTCTCCAGGAATGAGAGAAAGTCTTTTTCTTCAAAATAGAGGAAGTATATCTTTATCATTTATAAAGTTGTTTATATTGGCTATTTTTTGAGAGAATCTTGCTATATAGTTCAGGATGGTGTTGAACTCACTGTTAGTCCAGGTTAGCCTTGAACTCCTGGGGGTCCTTCTACCCCATCCTCTTGCTGGGATTGTAGGCATGCACCACCATGCCTGGCATATATTTAATATTGCAAATAATTATGATTCATGTGATTCTGTGGTAATGGACCTTCTGTGTTTTCATATGAATTGAAATATCATCTATAAATGATAATTGTATTATTTCTAGCTCATATCTCCACACAAAGCTTCAGACTCATAAATTTGCTTTACCTGATATGTGAACTTGAATTGCTCATTTAATTTAAAATGACATCAGTTTATTCCCACCTGATTCATATTAAATTTTATTTTCTTTTTCTCTCCAACATATAGTGATGCTCCTCATAAATTTTCAATATTCAATTATTTCTCCCTTATTATTATCCAAACACAGAATCCTATAAGTTGTGCGCCCCAAATATTTTAATGTATCTGTTTCTCCTTAACTTTTATCTTCACTGGCTATAAAATTTGTCCTAATTCCCTTTTGTTTCTTTGTATACCTATTCTGTATAAATTGTGGAAAAGGTTGCTGGAAAACTCAAACGTATGTTTAGGAATTTACTAATCAGAAATATTTGTCATCATACTTTTAAAATTAAAGATGTTCCCATAACAGTGGAATTGTTAACATTCTCAAGTGGGAAGAATCTTAGATAAAGACGGTAAAAATCCAAAATAAGAAGAACCAACATGAGAAGAGCAGGAACGTTCAACTTGTGGTTTCACTTGCCTGTTGTTGCTCTCAGGCTTATTCCATACTGTTGCTCATGTTCCACAGATCAGGACAGAGAGGGTACTGGAGGGCAACAATGGCAATGGATGGGGCTGGGGATATAGCTCAGTGGAATAAGCGCTTGCCTAGCAAGCGCAGGGTCCTGAGTTAGATCCCCAGTACCAAAAAAAAAAAAAAAAATGGCAATGGAATTCAAACCATGGCAGACGCTGCCTCAGGAGATACTGAGGAAGGAAAAAGGAAGTGAGCATAAAAGACTAGGAGCACCCAAACACTTAAAATAGATGACTAAGAATGAAGACAGTTTTTTCTGTCACTTGAAACAAATTCATAAATGAACTGAGAGACTGCTTAAAAGACAGTAAACATGAGAAACGAAAGACAATAGCCCCTTGTACCATGAGAAATAAATGAGGTCAGGTCCATGCTTGCTCTGCCTTAATACCTTGTGCGTCTTTGGGCTGCATGCCATATCTGGAGATCTATTTCCTTTAAATTAGTATATTAATATCAACAGGGCTTTTACTGATCGGAAGTTATAAATTTATGTTGTTCATAATATGATATGCCACTACTCTGCCACCACTGCAAATCTCCCATGTTTATACATTCCATTATAACTAAGAGCAGTGGGAAAGAATTTGAGCAGGGTCCATTCTAATCTACAAGTTTATGTGAGCATGTATAGAAAAAGTGAGTGAGAATTTGAACAAAATTTTAGTTACAATAATATATTTCACGGTGTTAGGAGACAGAATTCATTAAAAAGGATGGGAACTTTATGGAAGTAGAATTATGAAATGGTTATAATCCTTGCTCTCATACAACCTCCTGTTGTATGTCAACAAGAATCTGAAATATCACTCTTATAAGACACATTTAAAAAAGATTGCAGACATGATTATATTTACTATTAACATTAGATTAACCAAAGAGAGATCATTAGGAAGAGTTTATCTAATCATATGAGACTTTAAGTCTTGGTCTACAGATCAGAGATAGAAAAGTTAATGATTGAAAGCAACAGAGACATCCTCATGCTACTTTGAAGACACAAATACTACATTGCATATGTGATCCCATGTCAGGAATGCTGGGAACTGCTTAGGAGCTGAAAATAGTGCCCTGTCTCTGGCCATACATAGACTGAACATGTCCTTTTTCAGGATATAAGAAACTGAATTTCACCAACCATCTTCTTCAGCTTGGAAACTAATCCTGCACTTAAGATACAAACATCACCCTAGATGAAACCACACATTATACTGTGTGAGACCCTGACCCATAGACGCCATCTATGAGATGCCAGCATTCTGAAACATAAAGCTATGAGAAAATAAATCTGTGTTTTGTGAAGATGCTAAGGTTTTGATAATTTTTGAAGCAGTGTTAATTAAAAATAATAATTTCTGAACTAAACCTAATGCTAATTAAAAACAATCTTGGCTACACTAAAGCAGTGATATGATACCACATGTGAGGTGTCCCTATGGCAAACTTAAATTTAAAATAATGTAAGTATCAATGTTACATAAGTATTTAGTTAATATTGGCAAATTTTATTTAAGTTCTTAGAAATGCAATTAACTGAGCAAAATAGTGGTTAAAGTGTTAAATATGTTCTAAATGAGCATAGAAATAGGGAAAGGAGAACACCAGAATAAAAGTGCTCAGTGAGATACATAACTAGTTAGTGGTGAAGAAGACGGCTATCATGTATATAAAATTAACAATAAACACTTTATTAAAAAAACCTTTCTAGTAGGGCATGTTTGCAGTACAAAATACTTATGTTTATCATTAGAAGTCAAATGAGGACTGTGAAACAGTGTTTGGTCCAAATCTATGCCTTAACATTGCATGGAGTAATCTGCTTTTACTACTTAAAGATTTCTTCCAATTAATGCACCAACCCCTCCACAGGCTGCCGTTTGTTACTACTTTTCTTCAGTTCTCCGATGACTTTAATCTTCATTTGCATATTATGGAGCCACCATGTAAGGTCACACCCAGCAATTAGGCCAAGTCTCTGCAAGTTTGTTACCAATCAGCACGTTGCTGCACACCACCAAAAGCAAATCAAGTCTGTTTTTACCCTATTCCTCTCCTTTGTTGTGATAGTATGTTGTGCTGACCTCCACAGGGATGTTTACTTGGATTAATTGTTTTATTTTTTTTTATCCTTAGAGGATTCACTATGAAAGGAAGACAACATGTATGGCTCCCCTTTCTTCACATAATCTGTTACAAAACTGTTGCTTAATGTTATTCATTCAATGGACAGGAGTAATTAAAGATGCAGGTTTTTTAATGATAAAGGCTTACAACATGTAAGTGGACGTTGACTGCACTTATAAAAGAAATGACTTCTTGAACAGGTGGGAACAATCTGTATCAAACTATGTTTGGAATCTACTTTAAGATTATTTAAATGTGAAAAAGCTAATTTTCTTCTCTGTTCATTCACTTACTTTTATTGTGTATGTGTTTCCTGAGTCCTCTCATCACCCTGTCTGGAAATTGAATGAATATAATTAAATAATGATTAAGGAATAAAATATATTTACATTGATCTTTAATTTACTTATGCAATATTTATCATTTAAACTCACACTGACTTTGATTGTTGAATATCCATAGTTTAAATTTTATATATGAACTGCATGTGCCTATCTTTCCAATAAAAATCTCCAATACAACACAAAATATTCACTTGTTGGATAATAACTATTTTCTTACACAAAAAAAATGTAGTTTAAGATTGTGGTATTGGGTCTTTGTTTGCATATAAGTTAATATAAAATTCTTTTTGTGGAGGATTTTGAGTCAGTGTCCCTTCACCAAACCTTTTCACCTTGTCCTAAATGAGAACATCCTCTCTAATATTGCTTTGCTCTTTTCTAATTTCTGTTGAATGAATCAGCCTACCCTTCTTCAAATATGATTACCCTCTTCTTCAGTTTTACTATTCCTGTGGAATTAGATCACCTTATCAAACACAGCAGTTCAATAATAGCTTTCCTTAAATAGGTACATGAAGGTCAACTTGAAACTTCCTACTCCACAGGGACCCAAAAGAGCTGTGAGATGCCATTGCAACCTAAATTCTGATTGTCTCTAACCAAGCAAAAGGTGTTTTTATAAATAAATCTAAGCATAGAACAGATTGCTTAGTACAAGCAGAGAAGGAAATCAATAATAAAAGTGAAAGTGACTATAATTCAATGAATATTAACAATTTAATAGTAAAAGAACCATACAAATTCATAACAACTAGATATATTATGAGTTCAGAATCCCTTTTTAGTAAAGGCTATATTACTATCATATGTGATGTAGTTGTTTTATAGGTAATTTCTAACATCTGTTTTCATATGATTTAAACTACAGCTTGTATGTCTGCAGAGTCTCTAAGTCCTGTGACTATACCATTTATTGCTCATAACTATCAAAAAGCCAATGGTTTTGGTTCTACCACCTGCAATAGAATTTGTGGGAAATTATCTCCGTACTTTCCCAAATGGTGGGATAGAGAAGTTTTTTGAACATATTTATGAGTTTTTATGCCCTGTGATTTTTCTTTAAAAAGAGTTGAGGTTTTATTTTTTCATTGAACATTTTGTTGTCAACAAAGAGCTTAATCACAGAAAATCCCCTCAAATGTGAATTAGAATTCAATTATTATCAGTGACATTTAAATTTTTTTTGTCTTTTTGAGACAGGGTCTTGCTATGCAGTTCAAGCTGGCCTTGAGTTCACTTTGTAGGCCAGGCTGCCCTTAAACTCACAATGATCCTCCAGCCTCAGCCGCCCAAGTGCTGGAATTACAGACATGCGCCACCATGCTTGGCCTATTTTAATTTACAGAATGCTAACCTTTAGGTAAATATCTGGTGTGTGAGTTTGTCATTGGGCAGAATTTGATACTAAACTTTGGTTAAATTAGTGAAGATATCTGCAGATATATACTCTCTTTTTTCTCATATCCCCTCATGTGACCAAGTCTATGTTTCCTATATTAATAGCTCACTGTAGAGAATTTGACACTTTGAAAATGACTCTAGCCTTAAAACTGCATAGGAAAATACATGTAATTTGGCCTGCTGAGCCATGGTTAAATGCTCAATCATACCTATAAAGTCTAATCTCAACAATGCAGCCAGAGAAATACATTTCAAACATGGATGCTTTTTGAATTATGAGGAGATTATGCCACAGTGAACCCATCATAAACAGAAAATATTTGTATATAAAAATATATTTAAAACACATTTGACCTACCAAACACAATGGCTTGACCTAATTTTCCTTAAACATGCAAAACACTTATGGTGACCTATAGCTGTGCAAAATCCTACAATGCAAACTTGATTTTTAATAGAGTATGGAATATCTCATGTCACTTTCTGGATATTGAGCTGAAAAATACTAATGGGTGGCTGTCTGAATATACTTGCATACACTGTAAAGGTGAAAAATAATTTATATCAGCATACATCAGGGACTACAGGTATCTCTATTATCCAGTACCTATGATGGTTTCCTAAATTCCTAAAACATAACTTCTCAAAAAAATTCTCTGATTGGAGCCTTTTAGCTCTGAAACCTACTATTATTCTCTGTGCTGCTCCTTAAGTTCCACCCCTATTGGTCTCTACCCCTTCCTCAGTTACACAAAACAGGAACCCCCTGAGCCGTCCTATATGCGGGTGCTTGGTTTTTCTTTGTTGTTCTAACTTTTCCATAGTGTCATAGTGTTCATCTCAGGCACAAGGGTAAACGTGTAGCTAGATCCATCTCCACTTATGGGTTTTAGGTCCTCTGTCACCTGCTCTATGAGACCTTCTCTACCAACCACCCTACCTAAAATTGCGTCTTCTTTTTCAACAAGTTTTAATCCATTGCTGCCTCGTTTTTTAATCATTTATTTTCCAGCGTGTGTGTGTGTGTGTGTGTGTGTGTGTGTGCGTGTGCATATATATAATACGTTCATTTTTCCCACATTGACCACTATGGGATAGGCTGTGGGAAAGTAGAAATATTTATCCTATTTTTTATATTAATTACTACCTTGTAGGACCTTATTAAATCTTTATTCAATGAATTAATCAGTAGATGATCATACTAATAGCTTATCAGCTAAAATGCTAAGGTCAGATTCACGAGGAGAGCACCAACACATAGAGATGAGGTATGTATTTGTGCATGTGTGTGTTGCGAGTTTTCTTAGTATACATTAAGAGATATAATTTTTATTTCCTATTAACATTTATTCTCTATCTATCCTGCTAATTTTCATTTTCCTGAAATTAGGGCTTGGGCGGTTATTAATTCTCAGTTATTCCTTAGAACTGAAGTCTAAGCCCCTCCTAGGGACACTGAGTTATATGGCCTAAATGTCATAGGAGGTCGGGATTTTAAACGTAGGATGTCAGGGTTTTACTTATTTTCTGAGCTTGTTCTATCATCATTCCTGTCAGAGAATTTCCAACGTTGTCTGCCTTTCGGCTAATGACTATGATTTCTCTCTCTTGCACAGAAGTCTGAGTCTGGTCTCTCACCTTATCTGGTATGTTTATTTATTGCATGGTGACATGAAATTAGCAATATGTAGAAGTGAAAGAGAGCCAAGTACAGCACTATTTATTCACCTAATATTCTGTTATAAAATTTTATTTGATCTTTTCCATATAATAAATGAAAAGTATGATGAGTGAATTAGTTATTCATAGTCAATACAGGTGTTAATGCGCGGAGGTAGCAGAGACAGGAAGACTTCATGTCCTCAGTGATCCTCTGAATTTCTGCAGGATCTGTCATGGTTTCATCATTTTCATCCCTAATTGCTTGACTCTGAATCTTTCTTTCTTTTTGATGAGGTTAGCTAAGAGTTTGTCTCTTTTATTTAATCTTCTAAAGAACTAACTCTTCAAGGCATTGATTCTTTGCATTGTTATCTTTGTCTTAATTGCTATAAGATTCTTCTCTGATCTTTACAGTTTCCTCAGTTGTACAAATTTTGGGCTTGCCTTATTCTTTTTCATAAGTTTGAGGTTCAAAATTAGGTTGTTTATTTGAGCTCCTATTTTCCTTATGTGAGAATTCACCACTAGAAATTGCCCTTTAAGGACTTTTATTGTGTCCCTTAAGTTCTGGAATTTGTTTCAGTGTTATCATTTAATTGTTGATATTATTTAATGTTTTCTTTGTTTCATCTATGATCCACTGGTTTTTCAGTAGGGTATTACTTAATTGGTATGTGTTTGTTTAGTTTTTGTGGTTTCTTTTACCATTGATTTCTATTTTCTTTGGACTAAATTCAGATATTATGTGCAAAGTCATTTCAATTCTTTTGCATTTATTTAAGCATGTTCTGTGGGCTAGTACATGATCTATTTTGAAGAACATCCCCTGTACAGTTGATAAAGTGGATGCTTATCTTAAGGGAAAAAACACTCTGTAGACATCTACAAGTCCATTTGTTCACAGGTTTGATTCACATCTGGTATTTCTTTGTTAAATTCTTTTCTAGTTTATTTGTGACAGTGGGGGTATCTTGCTTGAATAAGATGGAAAACACAGAAGAAATGAACAGATTCCAAGGTACATATGATTAACAAATGATTCAAGACTATATAAAAATCTAAATAACACAATATTCATCAATGAAATAAAAAATAAAGTTAAACCTGACCAAGAAAAGAAAGCTCAGGTTCTTATGGATTCACTGTTGAATTCTATAAGAAATTAGGGACCTAATGCCACTACTTCTCAAAGTATTTCATGAAATTGAAAGGGAAGCAATATTCCCAAAGTCATTTATGGAGGAAAGAATTACCCTGATACAGAAAACAGAAAAGGACCCAACCAAAAATAAGAACTATCTCCTTAGTGAATAACATGCAAAAATCCTCAATAAGACATTGGCAAACAGAATGCAGCAAATCGTAAAGATTATGTACCCTAATCAAGAAGGATTCATCCCAGGGATGCAGAAATACTTCAGCATACACAAATCCATGAATGTAATACACCATATCAACAGAACCAAAGACAAAAACTACATGATCATCTCAATAGACACAGAAAAAGCATTTGTTAAAGACTAACACCCATTCATGTTAAAAACCCTACAGAAAATTGAAATAAATAGCCTTTATCTCAATCTGATAAAAGCCATCTATGACAAATCAATAGCCAAAAGCATATTAAATGGTCAAAAACTGAAAGCTTTCACTATAAAATCAGAAACAAGAATGTCCACTGTCACTTTTCCTATTAAAAATGGTTCTGGAAATATTAGCTTGAACAATTCAACAAGAGAAAGAAATAAAGGGAATAATGATAGGAAAGGAAGAAATTAAATTATCATTATCCAAAGATGACATGATATTCTATACAGAAGATCCCTAAAACTCCATCAAAAGACTTGTAAATTTAATAACCAAACTCAGTCATACAGCTGGGTAAAATGTCAACACTCAAAAATCATTCCAGTACACAAATAAACTCACTAAGACAAAAATTACAGAGACCATACCTTTCACGATAGCATTGAAAAATTAAAATACTTAGGAATCAGTTCAACAAAAGAAGTAAAAGATCTATACAATGAAAATTACAGTACTCTGAAAAGGGGGATCAAAGAGGACATGGGAAAATCACTTGTTCTTGGGTAGGAAGAATCAACACAGTGAAATGGTCATACTTCCAAAATTGTTACACAGGTTTAATGCAATCTTAATCAAAATACCATTAGCAAAACTCACAGAATTAAAGTAAATATTCCTAAAATTCATTTGGAACTGGAAGAGACCTAGAATAGAAGAAACAACTCTTGCCGACAAAGGCAAGCCAGGGAACATTTTAATCCCCAATTTGAAATTATATTACAAAGCTACTTTGATAAACCAACAAGATGCTGGGGAAAAAAAAACCAACCAACCAAACAACAACAATAGCAACAAAAGCCAGAACTGCAGATAGCTGGAACATGTGGAAAGAGGCAGACAACTTTAAACACACTCAGCCACCTTATCATTGACAAATGGGTCATCTAGATAGCTTTTTAAATAAATGGTGCTGGACAGCCCGGCTTTCCACATGCTGAAGACTAAAACTTGACCCATGTCTATAATCATGCACTAAACTAAAGTTAAAATGGATCAAAGATCTAAATATTAAAACAGACACACTAAATCTGCTGGCAGAAAGAATAAGCAGAAGTCTTGAAAGCATATGTGTAGTGAAAGACTTTATGAACAAAACTCTAATTTCACAGGAAACATCACAAAGAATCAACAACTAGGGTCTTATTTTATAAAAAGTTTTTCATAGTGTAACAATTCAGCAGCAGTGTGCAAAGACAATGCACAGGGTAGGAAAAATTTTTTGCCAACTGTTTCTTTGATAAGGTACTAATATCTAGAATATATAAAGAATTAAAAAAGAAATCAAGCCCACCGAATTGAAAGATCCCGCCCAAAAACAGGCATCTGAGATGAGCATATGATTCTCAAATAAAGAAGTATAAACACCAGATACATATATTTAAAAAAAAGGTTCAAAATTACTGGTCATTTGAGAGATGCAAATTAAAGCAATGCTGAGCTTTCTTCTCACTGTAGACAAGACAGCTGTCATGAGAAGTCAACAACAAATGCTGGAAGGGCCTCAGGGAAAAATGAACCCTTCTCCACTCTTGGTGAGAATGTAGACTGGTGCAATTACTGTGGAAATCAGTGTGGAGATTCCTGAAAACCTAGGACTAGAGGTCCCACTCAACCCAGCTATTCCCTTAGTTAATATTCCTCCCAAAGAATTAAAAAATCCATACAACAGCCATATATGCTAACCCATATTTATAGCATCACAGTTTGTATTAGCTAAATCTTGGAAACAGCCAGGAGTATTATTCAGTCATAAAAAAGGATAAATGAGACATTTATAGTTAAATGATGGATCTTAAGATCATATTATTAAGTGAAATAAATAGGACACATTTGTGTAAATATTGTATTTCTTGTATGAGAAACAAACTGTGAATAAGAATCAAAAATTATAATAAATATTGTAAAATAAGAAGTTTTTCAAAAAGAAAGGGGAACTGGGGAGGGGGAGGGGGAAAGGATGGGAGGGAAAAGAAAGAAGTGAGATAAGAAGGATAAATTGAAAACAAAGCTTTGTAAATAAGGGGCATTAGATGAAGGCTGAAGTGAAGGAGGAGATGGGAAAAAAGAGGAATCAAGGTATGTCGCATATAGGTACATGTTCCTACGATGAATGTGATCAGTGTGTGCATCTAACTTGTACCAATGAACTTAATAAAAAAGGTTCCATGTTCTTAGGGTTCTTCAGTGGACTACCAAAATCACTTTTTATAAAAACATGGAAAATAACATAATTCTTTTCCTTTTATGTTGTTATCCAAATAATTTCTAATCTATAAGGGTAAGATTAGTTCATTTGTTAAAATCTATTACTTTAATATGCTGAAGTGTATTTTACTTTGGTTTCGGATGGACTAACTTTCTCAATAATCTTTAAAACATGGCATTGATTTTAAGTTTCAAAAACCCTAGACAAAAAATACATTAGAAAAACAAGTGTCAAATTAGAGATTTTAATTTGCCTAATGTTTTCAAAAGTTGTAAGTTTTGCTTCTGATTATTTAGGTCTTGGGATATTTCCTCTACTAATAAGGAATAGCAAATCTCCAGACTGATTTTCTGATATTTCTAAGGGTCTACTGTTTAAGAATGCAGGAAGAAGTGCTGATTTGAGAGTAGTGTCCTAAAATGCAATGCTTAGTGTATTGGCTAGGGTGTTCTCATTTATATAAAAAGGTAATCCTTGATATATTTTAGTATAAACACATATACTAAAATTTATGCAATATGCATTAACTGAGAGAAATGGATCCACAGGGTATGCAAGATTCTTGTTTCCTGAATAAATATAATAGAATATTATAAGTAAAATCATGCAGTTAATTCATTGTCTTGGTTACTTTTTTTTGTTGTTGTTGCTGAAACAAAACACCCAACACCAAAAGGAAGGAAGGAAAGGTTTATTTAGCTTACACTTTGTGGAGGTTTCAGTCCATGCTTGGCTGGTTCTGAGGCAGAGTGGCACAGGGCAGAGGGCAAATGTTCATGGCAGTAGTAACAGCAAAGCAACAAGTGCAAGAAGGGAGCAAATGGCAGCCAGCAGCCTCTTTCTCTTCCTTACATGTACAAACTATCCACCCTAGGGTACAGCTCTCACACCCATAATCCCAGCAAACTATCTGCCCTAGGGCAGGTATAGCTCTCACACCCACAATCCCAGCATTGGATCACGGATCAGTCATAAATTGTAAAAGCCACCAAATAACTGCATGAGGATTTGGGGGGACACGCGGACACAAACCATAACATTCAGCATTAGTCAGTAACATAGTAAGATTAAGAAACGTGATCCTGAATTTTATTCATCTACATTTATTCAGTTTAGTTAAATCCCACATAATGGAAGAAATTGTTTAATGAGTTTAAGTTTTTTTTAAAGGTTTCATTTAAATTTAACAGCAATATTTAAGTTTGTATCTAGCCAAATCTAAATATATCTTAAAATTTTTCTTTTCTTCAGATAAATATGACATTTCATTATTACCTAATACCTTCTTTTAAATGGTAACAAAAATTTATTTCCTTTATCTATGTTTTCTAAAATCAAGGTGCTCATCCTGACTTCTCATAAGCTTCTATAAATTTGAGCTACTAGAGAAACCCTGAAGACATATAGTCTCCTCTATAAATGGGCTGTAAAAATCACATAATAACATGGAAAGAGTCTGAAGTCAACTACATCTCCTAGGAGTATCAGGAAGCTCATATTGAAAGAGGAATCCTTATGGAAGGCAATAGCACTAGGCCTAATTTAACATATGTAATTGTTCCCTCTATTACTGGAGGATACATTCCAAATGACCAGTGAACAGCTACAGTCTCAGAGAGAACTGAGGACTATATAAACTGTGTTTTTTAAAAATTCCTAGTACATACATACCTATAATAAACTTTCTTGTTTCCATTTAATGTAAACAGCCTGAGGCATCTTTTTGGCATATCTGCATTGCTAACATCATGTCTACTGCAGTTTGGGAAATTATTAAGTAAGGATTGGTTTCACGTAAACACTTTTGTATAGTACTGATACTAAATGGTTTACAGACCAATAGTGTATTCTGAGTGGGAATGTTGAACAGAGAAATGATTCACATTCTAAGTGGGATAAAGTAGAACAGCTTGAGATTTCATCACACAACTCAGGACCATGCATGATTTAAAATTCATGAATTGTGTATTTCTGGACTGCTGATAATATTATCAAACCACTCCTAGCCACCAGTCACTGAAATTGCAGAAAACACAACTGCGGATAAGAAAGGACTACCAGCAGTAAATCTCAGAATGTGACAGTGCTTTCATATCTGATACCATTACTCCTTTCTCTTCAAATGTGTTTCCTGAGCTATCCCAATAGCTAACACCTTGCCACTTAGACCACGCGGTACCTTGTGAGGAAGCCCTCCCCCCCATCTCTAATCACGGTTGCTCCTTCCCCTGTTGTGATCACTCTGCCAAAGAGCTTTGTCACATTCCCGTCTTAGTATTTATCACTCTCTATTTATATTTCAATGCGCGCCCCTCCTTCCTTCTATTAAGTACAGGCTCTGACTTCCTTCTGTGGAACCTGAACACGGGCCCTCTCTGTACTCTTCACTGTATATCCCTCGTACTGCTATCACGCACGGAAACAGGAAGTGATGTTGCTCTGTGTGTGTCCATATAAAATCTGTAAAATACTATAGGGTAATCTGGCTGCAAAACTCCTTTATTTTACAACATATTTGAACTATTTTACTTATAATTTTTTAAATTTTTAAAGAATACTGGCAAGAAACTACTGCTTGTCACTGTCCAAGTATCTCCTTATGCATTGTGATATAGTAGAATCCAGTACCTGTGCACCCCGAATGGCAGAAGACTTGTTGTTTAATTGGAGTATTTGCAGTTTTGGTTCCCTTGCTTACTGTTAGATGATGCACATAGAGGTGGTCATCTCCACTATTGTCCCCAGGGCCGCTGTGCAAAGCCAGGCCACAGGTAATTTCATAGAAACTCTCCTGCTCCTGTACCGAGTGCCCAATATCCCCGGCATCATCTTCCACGGGTACAGACCCAGAGGGCCGCATATTCTCGGGTTCCACAAACATCCTTCTAAACTTTCAAACTCCAAACACGCCACATAAAAACATAGTTTTATTTTTTGTCTTGTTTTTTAAAAAATTGGCTTTTTAAAATGTGTATGTGTGTGATATACAAGAGAGACATTGTGGATAAATAGAGCTGTAAATATTCTAAAAAAAACCCCCAAAATACAAAGAAATAAACAAAATATATTTATATTTCCAATAAAGAATATTTGTCTTTTTCTTATATGGTTTGCCATTTTATCTCATATACAATTAACTAGAAAAAATTAAGTGAGATGTTGTTGGTGATACCAGCTGCTTTTTAAAAATTACTTTGTGAATGTTTTACTGTTTAACGAAGCATACCTTTCTTTGTTAAGCAATTATCAAATCTCAAACTGATTCCTAAATGAAGTACTTCTAAGAATTAGCAAGGTAAAGGCACACTGCATGGATGAACCTATATACATAAATTGTTTTCAAAGTGATCAGTTCTTGAATGAAAGGAAAGAAGAAATTTTCCCTAAAGTGAAAATATTTATTATGTAGAAAATACTGCATGATTTCCCAGAAACAAAATTCGGCATTCAGTTTCTAGTTCCTTCTATTCCTTCTAGAATGCATCTAATCTAAAATGTATGAATACAGAAGAATTTAATGGATAACGCTGTCATAGAATGTTAGACCCCAGGACATCCACATTAAATCTAATTTGACATACTTTATGGAAAATGAAAATAGTCTAAGTTTCTGACAACTTGGCCCTTTATTACTTCTATTATAGTAAAAGTAGGGAAGTAAAACAAACTACCTTAAATTGGTCAGACTCAAGTATTAAGACATAACATGTTGAAATTGATTAAATTAGTACTGATATTCAAACAGTAAAATAGAAATCAGAAAGTATAACATTTAATGTATTGACTGTACTTTTATTTTTTTCTTTTGCTAAACTCTAGTTATTTCTCATTGCTTTATTTCAGGCTTTAACAATTGTATAATATCATAAATTTTCCTAATATGTATATTTATAAGCAATAAAGAAATCTTCATGTATCTTCTCAAACCAGCACATAAGCCACAGTTCTATAATAGGATCAGAAAAATTAACAATTTGAGCATTAAAAAATGTAAAAGCTATTTCAAATAATACCTAGGAGCCAATTATTTCATGTTTTTATCTGAAATTCTGAAGTGTTATGAAAACAAATAAATTTATTTTAGGTAAATTCACAGTATTTCTTATATGACTCTGAATAAGGAACTTGCTCTCTCTCACCTTTTCATTAGTACGGCATTGAGAACTAAACACAGGGACATAGCACAGAAATTTAATTGTTTATTTTATGGTCAGTCATTAGTGTGAAGTAGACCTCCTTTCACTGAGTTCAAAGTGGAATATGGTTACATTCTAGACACCAGAAAGACATAAATGAAAGCATAATATACGTCTATCTCCTGGGAACCATTGGAAAGGCACCAAGAATGCCAGTCTGTTCTGCTTGAAGCCTTTTAGTAACCAGAGAGTAAAACAGGAGAAAAGTTTGCACCAGTGGGCCACAGCCAAAGGAAGGGTCTCTGGACCTGCCCTATCATTTTGCTCACATATGCTGTAAAATGGAAGAGGAGGAGTCAAGCTCAAATGCTGTTCACCCTCAGATATCTAAGCTGCAGTCAGACGATAGAATTTATATTAAAAATAATTTAGGACGAATATAATAAAGATATAAGATGCACAAAAGCGGAGTGTTTTGGAGTTGTTGTCCAATCATTTTCTTATTAGTACAGGCCATTCCCTGTGGAAAGCCAGCACCTGTACACACCGCGCCTGAGTTCCTGCTGCATCCCCTTTCCCTCCCTCAGATGCACCTGCTGTCAGCTTCGGTCCCTTCCTTGCTTTCTGCTGTACATGTGCTCAGTGCACGCTGCTTCCATTCCCTGTGGAGCGGACATGCACTAACGCATCTTAGTTCCTCCTCTCGTCCTTCCCTCCCCTGCCCCTCCACCTCTAGAATACCTATTTCCTATCTTTAAATGAATAAATGTGGTTCACAAAATAAAGATGAAATCAAGCTCTCTCCTTTGTTAACAAATTACAAACATACTTTATTCTAAGACCAGATATATTATGATGCCAAGAAGGAATTAAGCAACTGGAGGAAAAATGTTGCAGATGTTGAAAGACAAGAAGTCACATAAATGAGACCTGGAAATAGTAAAGGTCAAACAGGAGGAAATAGAGACAAATTGAAATGAAAACAAGAGGCCTAAAGTTTATTCAAGAAGCTGAGGAATAATGACTGAGATTAAGAAAAAGGTTATATTTAGGAAAGCAGAAATTAAGAATAAAAGAAACAGTATGCTTCACTTTTTAATTCTGGAATTCTGAAGCTTATAGATTCTGGAAAAAAGTAAAGAATGAAAACTGTTTATTCTTTCTGCAGTATAACTTTTTCCCAATAACAAATAATTCTAGTTTTTGTTTTGTTTTAAAATCATAACTAAATATCTGCTAGTCTGCTCTATTTCTATTTGTTTAAAGTAGTCATGTAGTTTATGATGTTATACCATAAATAGAGATAACAAATGAGTATACTCGAGATTCCTAACTAATTCTTGACAATGGGTTTTCTTAGAAAAAAATTCCCACTTAATGTAATTCAATTTCATATAACTTTCGGTAACATGAACACATTCTCTAGAATATTGCTAGCACTGGATGAAGAAATGAGTCCTATTCCTCACTTTAATAGTTGAAAATATTATGTGCTAGACTACAGTGGCCTCACTGAGGAGTTTGGTAGTTTGTAAATGTAGGCATTACTAATATTTTGATGCATTTCTTATACAATGTAGGCATTACAAATATATCAATGTATTTCTTATAAAACTTTTACTTTAAATATGTCAGTTAGACCAAAATTAGATCATGTCTACTTACATGATTGTCACTTTTTCATAAAAGAAGATCCAAGCAACGAAATCAGGAAAATTCGAGATTAAATATAATTTAGAAACAAAAAACCTGTATTTCACTCAATAAAAAAAAGAGGACATGCAATAAAATGACGTAGCAGTCCTTTATAAATTAGATTACCTTAATGAGATAAAAGACAAAATTCCATATCGTATTTCAAGCAATTTGCTTTTGCACTAGCCCAGTGTTAAAAAAAAAATTACTCCAAGGTTTACAAGCAATGCATATGAGTCTGGTTCTCAAGCTTTCATATTTTTTCACTTGACCTATATACAATTAATGATACTGAAGACCCCTGTGATTTAGTGGAGTAAAATTGACAGCTTGGGGATGTGTGCTAGAATTTGGTGGAATACACTGTGGGTGTGTCTGGGTGTGCTCTGGAAATGTGGCCTCGGGGAGTTGATTTGTGGTTGTGCACCCTTTCCTCTTTGTTGCTGTCCGCATGTTTGCTTCCTGTCCTCATTGAATTAAGCAGCTTTGCTCCACCAAGCTCTTCCACCGCGAAGTTGCTGCCTTGGAGCCTGCTGGACCTGGATAGGAAGATTTTGAAGCTATGAGCCAAATTAAATCTGTCTTTTAAAAGGTGTGGATGTAAGACGCTGTGTCCAGCAACCAAAAGGTCAAAATATCCATGATAAAGAAGGCTGGTGCCTGAGAAGTGAGCTTGTGGCTGTGACTATGTAAGAGCACATGGTTTAGAAGACTTTGGAATTGGTTTGTAGGAGGAATTTAGAAATATTTGAAAATGTGAGATAAAGTAGCTCTAGAATTCTGTAAACACTTGTTTATAGGTAATTCTGGGAGCTCAGAAGACCAGAATTTTGATAGCAGTGTGCACAATTAAGTCCAGGCCAGGTTTCAGACAGGATAGGTATGCCATTGGCAGTTAGACTACAGACAATATGTGTTATACTTTGACAAAAAAATTTCTGCCTTTGTTGAAGGAAATTTCAAGAAAGCCCAACATTTACATTGTAATATGGTTACTCTTGGCTGTTTTTAGCAAAATTTATATGAAAATTGGGGTGGGGGAGAGACACAGTAGAAACATTTGGAAAACTTACATTGTTGGCTCTGAAGTTGGAGCTAACAGAGGTGTGTCTGCTAAGAGACTAGTGCTATTAGAAAGAAACCGATTATTCTGTACACATACAGGAAGAAAGGGACATAGAGGGTATCTCAGAAATCAGGAAGACACCACCTGTAGCAGGCTCAAGGTATAGTTATAAATCTTTCATTAGATAAAATTTTCCTAGGATCTCTGTTCAAGAAAAGCCATTTAGAGAATTGGTTCTCCAAGGTCCATTTCACTGTGTCTCTTATCCAGGAAATCAGAGCCTGCTACAGCTGTGGCACATGATGCCTCTGCTACTGCTTGCAAAGCTTGCAGGCCTTGGCTTAGTTCATGTGATGCTGGATTTTTTTAGCTAGAAGAATGGTAGATGTGGGATTTGGGAAGGCTGCCTAGCATATTTCACGGGAGGTCAACAAGGCTAGGCAAGGAGCCTTTGAGATGGTAGTATGTGAAGCTTTGGAATGCAGCCCAAGTTTCTGTGGAAACCCTGAGAGGTTAGAGATACCAGGAACATAGAACTTCTAAGCAAGGGTATAGGCTGAGCCTGAAGCCAGCCAAAGAGAGAGCACACATGGCTTGCAATTGGCCGAGCCATAGGGCTGTGGCTTCCGGGCCTTCTAGAACTCATCTCCAACCGTCATGCGCCACTGATGGCAAGTGCCGAGCTGCAGGGCTTGCTGTCTGCTTCCTGCAGTTCTAGATTGTCTGGCTCAGTGCTGTTCGTTCTCTTTTTCTCCCTGCCTCGTTCCTTTTTTAAGTGGTTTTACTGAGACAATGTCTGAATAGTGTTGTCCAGAGGGTTGGTTCAACACGAATTTAGGAAGAAACATTATCATTCCAGTCATTATCACTATATTTTTCACGAACATAATTGTTAATATCCAGGTAATTTTAGGTGAAAGACTATACTCGGTAAGTTTTGGAGCTGTAAATAAATTACAACGATGTTACAAAGTCCAGTATACGTTCATACAATTGGTATTATACTTCCCATGAGGTGCGTATTCTTTATATCTTTAACAGTGTGCTGCCATTGTGTCTTACTTCATTAAATTTTATTCAAAAAATCATCGTAAATACAGATTATGCCGTGATTTTGAAAGATCATAATCTTTTACAACTATTTTATAAAAGGAAAATTAACTTTTATTATCCTAAGTCTTCAGATATACATGGTACACTTTAAACAATTTTTTCAAATCTGATTTCAGACTATGCGCTTGGGAAAAGGCCAAACAATGAAGATATTTCAGAAAATATATTTTTAGTTGATTATTGCAAAACATTTAAATAAATAGTTTTCATTTTAAGAATGACTGGAAACAGCAATCAAGGTTAGTGCAGTACTTTCAGACCCTTTAACTGGTGTACTGCTTCATGTTCAATTTTGTGCGCAAAGAACGATAAGGATTTTTTACGTTAATAATAGCCACATACAAAAGCAGTAGCTCACTAAATCAAAGTACATTTAAAACCTCTGTTTATTCCTATGGTTATATTTATGTAAATAATATGTAAACATAGATTTGAACCGAAGTTTCAGAATTCAAGATTTGTTAGAAGCAGAAGAAAGTCAGCTGTTGGCTCCACTTTTACATCTATGAGCTGCAGGATTCAGCTTTTCCCGTGTCTTAGCTTAGTATTGTTTCCACTATGCCACCATGTAATAGTAAAACTTGGTCCTCTCATTCATGTATTTGGTCATTTACTGTCAATTCAAAATAGTGGGTGGGGGTTGCCTCCATTTTGTTTGTCACTTTGATTTTTGTCTCAATTCTATAAACTAATAAAAAAAGTTTGTTTTGCCCAAAAGATTTTTTTTGAGTTTCATTCTGTTCAAAGAGGTTCAACAAATTAGAAAAAAATTTTAATGGTTGCTGTGAGCTTGAGCAGCTTTTCTGAGTTCACATACTTCTGTGGAAATCTGGTTAACTTTCATGTTTTCATAAGTATATTTATTTCGAGTACGGACTTTTGTTCATAGAAGTATCAGGGACTGATTGGTGTTACTTGGGTGTCATTATACCTGAGTTTATTCCTTGTAAAAATGTTTGTCTACTCCTTGTAATTATTGTTACCAAGCAATTTGTGCAAAGAAAGGATGAGTAACAGTACATTTAAACATAAGTCAAATTTAATATTTCTGAGGGTTCCTTGAGAGAAAAAAGTCTCACTCTTTGGTTCCTATGATGAGGTGGGGCTTAGTGTGAAAATCATTTAAGAAAAGTGAGAAAACAATAACATTCCAGCTGTTGGGCTAGGAAAGGTTTGGCAGAACTGCTTCAAATTCAAATACACAGTCAGAATTCTTCATGATGTTACCATGCTTGATGTAACTGAGAGACTATTTTACTGTATGTCCCTCATTTGAAGTGTTCCACAAACCAGCACCAGTCTTCCCCTCATTCTTCTGTATGATGAAAACAGAATTCTAACACTGTGAATTTAAAAAGAGTATGTTTTTCTTCTGACTATTTCAAAGTTGCACTGAACCATGCAAAGTATTTAAATGAGTATGAGTATGTAACTTGTTAGCTGTCACTATTTTTTTTTTTTTGGTACCAGAAATCAAACTCAGGACCTCACCCTTGCCAGGCAGGCGCTGTGCCACTGAGCTAAATCCCTGGCCCGTTAGCTGTCACTTTGGACTTGGAAAGAAAACATGAAATTCTGAGCAGTAATAATATGGCTGGATATAAAAAATCTAAAGGATTTATGTATTATATGTACAGTATAATATATGTGCATTCTCTCTACACTATATCAGATCCTGATTTCAACAACAGTTGATTTTCTAGTCAGAAGATTCACATTTATTACTAGTCAACATTGTTAAAATATAAGATATCTTAGAGAAGATATTATATCTATTTTTCCTCAGAAATTCTTCATGTTTCCTGACATGGAAGATAGTTTTCTTTTAGTATAAATAATCTTAACAGAGGAAGAGAAGATGAGATTTAGGAAGGACACATTACAGCAAGGGGAATTATTGGTTGAAATGTCTACATTAAGTTTACATATAAGGAGATATAATTTGTACTGATGTTGTCATTAGTAAAACTGTATTATGGTAATGTTACTCTAACCAAAATTTATATTGTCTATTTAAGTAATAGCAAAGACAGCTTTGTAATCTCACTCTTGTCTAGCCTTCTTTCAATGTGGCATAAATCTAAATAATTACAACATTGTAAATGCATTACCAAAAATAGAGAAGCTAGATAGTCATGTTAACATAATACAAAATATAAACACATACAATATACATATGTATGACATTCAAGAGGAAGGTGTTGTAGTTTATGTTGTTTTCATTGTAAAGTACAGAGGATAAAAATAAAATTAATTTCACTTACATCTAGAGTTTTAATAACCATGTGATCCAGTAAGGAGCTGTTCATATTCATTTATAAGGCCTAAAGGAGACCAAATCTGCTACAGAGCTAGAGTTATTGGGAAACTCAGAAATCAATGTGCATTTTCACATTAAACTTGAAGTCTGAGGTTCTCTAAGTCATTTATTCAACTTGGTGGGGGTATGTGTGCATGTGTGTTTGAACTTTCTGAGGAACTTGGATAAACTTTCATCTGATTATTCTTCTCATTCTCAACTGCACGATGCTTCAGCATCATATTATATAGCACAATACAAAAATAAATAAAATTATTACTAATACATTCTAATGCCATGTGAACTCCAAAGACAGAGAGATTATACAGATTTTCATATTATGAGCTGTGTATAGCATGATATGCTCTGCACTGTGTTAGCTTTTGTGGTTCGTAAATAGCGTACATTCACCCATATCTAAACTTCAGCCACTGACTAGCTTAACTTTCTATACTAATGTACATCATTTCAGGTAGGATGGACAAAGTGAATTATAAAGCTTGATTGTTACATAGAGAAGTCAATGACAACACATTTTCCGGGTGAGGGAGTCAAGAATGTATTTTATGTAAAATAGCAAAATGCAAGTATTGCTGGAAAGAAAGGCCAGGGCTTTGTTTTTTATAAACCATGCATTATGGGTGACATCTCAAAACAGGGAGTAACTTTGTTGTCAGTTGAAAACCACCTGAGAAGTAGAACACTGTGCACTTAACCTTTACAAAAGTACATAAAGTAGAGGGCACCTACTTTAAAAATATCTGTGTGAAATACCGGTAGGCTTTACCATTGCAATTGTGCAAAATGCCAACCTGAAATGTTGGGTTAAATGACTTAGTCAAACAATGGAGCTCAGTGGTATTTTCTTTTCATTCAATTACTAACCTAATGTAACACTCCATGCACAGCAAAGCATTAACATCTCTAAACAGAACGAAAAAATAACAATGAAATGTAATTTTACCCCAGTGTTAATTTTTTGATAAGTAATAGTGTTTCGTATTTAAAAAAGTTGATTTATCAGAATATACTATGTAGATTACAAAACTAGTAGCAGAAACCTTTCTTAAAAAAACTCCCATGAATTTTCCCAAAAGGTGAGTAAGGCAGAGCTTCCGACATAGCAAAACTATGATTGTCTCCTGTCAGTGTTCTCTGCCAATCACAAGGGGGCATATTGGAGAGTTCTTGTGTGATCCAATAACACGAAGGATATCAACTCTGATTTTGAAAATTTCTGCACATCTCCAGTCCTGAAACCTTCTCCACACTTCTCCCAATGAACATTATATATATTTTATAAATATATCATGTTTGTCATTGGTATTAACACCACTGAAGGTATTTTCAAAGATGGCTGAGTGTGCTGGAGAGGATCGGAGGATTCTTGTGTAGTGTTATTTGTGTGATTCCTTCTCCTAGATTCTTAGTAGATGGACTAGGGCTTAGAAAAGAAAATAATGCTTAGCTCGGACCCAGGTGGTTTAGTTTCTGACAAAAAGATTGAGGTAAACTGCTAACTCTGGGCGGAGGACTGACTTCCACAGCCCTTTCCAAGTGCACATAAACAGCTTTCTACTGAGATTAAGGCTGAAGTCTGAGAAACACAGTCAAGTGACTTTCCGGTGAATCTAGTTATAAAATGCAAATGACCTTTCAAAGGCTTTGAGGAAGCTTTATCTGGAAGGTGAAAGTGACCATAGGAAGAGGCAGAATCCTCTAAGATTGGAAGGCTGAAGGGGCGAAACATGGGCATTGTGACTGACAGCTCTGTGGACTACCAGCCGCGGTAAAGAATTTCGGACACTTAACCGAGACAAACCTGCAGATTGCAGCCCTGTACATCCCGGACTGCAATTTTGTGACAGGCCTTAGGTGAGAACTACCCTGTTTAACTTCCCTTAAGTTTTTGAGTACAAAGTTAGGAGCTATAAAATGCTTGTTTTAAGGCAATATTTTTGAGGTAATATTTTCTACAGCAAAAGCCATTGGAACACATTTTTATAGTTGTATCCACATACATGAGTATAAAAATCAAACTTTGCTTTATTTAAAGTCATAATATATTCATTAAAAATGAATTGTGAAATTGAATTAAATCAGATAAAAATTACTGATTAATTGGGAATCTCCCAGGTAATGAGGCAAGTGGCAGTTAAGACAGAAAATCTCTTTTATATTGCCTGCTTGAAGAACATATACTTTAGTAATTCCCCTCAGACTTGTAGGCTTAAGGTTTATGAAAGGAGGAATTCAATTTTTCTGTCTTTTATTTAGAAGTTATATGTATATATAAAACTTTAGAAGGTATCTATATATCTATATCTATCTAAATGACTCCCTGGAAATTTCAAAGCGATAGCATCATCATACAGTCTGTCTGTCTGTCTGTCATCTCTCTGTCTATCCACCATCTATCATCGATCATCTATCTCAATGTGTTTGTCAAATGGTTTTCTCTTTTTTAATTATCCTTGTTTTTCATCCCCTTTTCCCCCATTCCAGTTTTTGAAGGATTAGTGAATATATTCTAATTAGGCTATTACCCTAACAATAGGACAGACAATTAAAAGTAATATCAAGCATAAAAACATATTGACAAATCAGAATAAATTTTAATATATCAATGACGACACATTGAATTATGTCACCATTCAATGGCTGATGAATTGAAGTAAAACAAACATGTACAGACACTTCCAAAGGAGGATTTTAGGGGTGTGTAGAACATGTTGTTTTCAGGGATTTGGAAGGTAAATGTAAGCATGCAGAGTGAATTGAAGGAGCGGCTTAACATGATCTTGGAAATTAGGTAGCAGTCAAATCAAATGTGGCCTTGATGGTTGTTTTTTGAAGATTCTATTCTATTCTAGATGTTACTAAAGTCATGGAAGTATTCTAAACATTGATGTGATGGAACTTACTTAATACTTATTTAAAGAGCACTGTAAATGCTTTGCAGAAAGATCATAATAGCCAAAATATGTTTAAAAAGTGTTACAAGGATATTACACAAAATGCGTAGTAAGTTGGACTATGCCATAGAGAGAAAAATGGAAATGTTAGGATTTGCAGCAGCTTTACTGAGGTGTGGCTTGCATTGCTCACAACTTAGTGATTTAAAAGACACAATTTGATTGATTCTACTATGCATGTAGGTAACTGCAACCAGAGACAATTTTGAACCCTTATAGTTTATCTGACAACACCTGTGTCTAGACGCTCAGCTGTAGACAACTCCACCTCCAGAGTCTTTTTCTGTAAATTTCCAAGTTCAGAATATTTTATATGAATGAATCATGCATGTCCTTTTGTGGGTTTTATTTTAAATGGACACAGCATTTTTTGAAGTTAGTCTATTTGGACCAACCATCAGTCTGTCACATTTTATGTCTGAATACTATTCCATCATACATACATACAATGTACTGATTACTAATTCTTATTTATGTTCTCTTTAAGAACAAAAACAAATTAACAAAAACAAAGATGTAAACAAAACAACACAAAAGCAAGAGAAACAATGCAGAATTTCAAACAAGGTGATAGGAAATTAATAATGGTTGTTATACTACATACTGTTATCTTTAAATTGATTACTTAGATAACCAGATATAGGCATGTAAGGTTGAACAATTAAATATTAACTCTTCCTTTAAATAAACCAATAGAAATCAGTAGTACAATTATCTTAGCTATATATATATATATATATATATATATACACACACACACACATATTCCTTTTTCTTTCTCTTTTCCCTCATCACAATTTTTATTTCCTTTTGAGAAGTTTCTTTTCATTTCACAATAATTATTGTATTTTCCAGATTTTATTTATTTATTGATTGATTGATTGACTTTTTTCAGACAAGGCTTTGCTATGCACTTCAGCTGGCCTTGAACTCACTTTGTAGCATAGACTGGCTTTCAATTCACAGAGATCCTCCTGCTTCAGCCTCTCTAGTGCTGGGGTTACAGGCATGAACCAACACACTCAGATCCCTTTTAAGATTTTATTTATTTTTTCAGGTTCTTACACTAAGGAGACAATACAATGTTTACACATGAGAGTCTGATTTATTTCATTTATGAATATGGTCTCTAGCTGCATCCATTTACCTATAAAAACTATGAGTTTTTCTTTATAGCTGAGTAATATTCCATTATATAAAAATACCATATCATTTTTTTCCATTCTTCAGTTGATGGCATTTAGGTGGTTTCTATGGGTTGTCTATTACAATTTGTTATTACTATAAACACCAGTGCACATATATTACTGTGGTATGATGTTTTCAATTCTGGAAAAATACTCAAAAGGGAGATAGCTGGTTTGAATAGGACCTCTAATCCTAGTTTACTGAGGAAATGCTAGACTGGTTTCTACAGTGGTTGCAGCAGACTACACCCCTACCAATAGTGGAGTAGGGTTCCTTTCCCCTCAGCCCCTCCAGCAATTTTTATTGGATGATTTTGCAATGAAAGCCATTCTTTCTGGTGTATGATGGAATCACAGTGTTGTTTAATTTGCATTTCTTGAAAGACTAATGTTTTTGAACATTTTTTCATGATTTATTTGCCATTTGTATTTCTTTATCCAAGAAGTCTGTGCTCATCTCAGATGCCCAGCTTAGAACTGGGTCTTTGAATTTTGAGGACACAATTTTTATAAATTATTTATATGTTTTAGATAAATTCCTTTGTCTGAAGGACAGTTGGCTAAAATTTTTTCATAATTTGTGGGATTTTTTTTCCTGTGCTAGTGATTTCTTCTCATGTGTAAAAACTTTTCAATAAGATGAGAGCTCAGTTGTTGATTTTTTGAAGTATTTCCTGGGCAGTTTGGTTTTTATGAACACTCTGCCTACCCTTATGTATTCAAGATTTCTACTTAATTCCTCTTCCAGTAGATTTATTGTTTCTGTTTCAGTATTTAAACCTTTAATCCATTTTGACCTTAATTTAGTGCAGGATGATAAACATGAGTCTAGATTTAGTCTTCAGCATATGGAGAGTCAGTTTTTCCAGCACCATATTAATTCTATTGTTCTTCCAGTGAACATGTTTGGCCCCTTTGTCAAAGGTAAGGTAGATGAGTGTGTTTGTAGTTGTGGCTGCATCTTTTAGTCTGTTGCGTTAATCCTCAGATCTGTTTTTTTGCCAGTAGCATGTTGTTTTTATCACAGTAGTTTGTATTATAATTTCAAGTCAGAGACTGTGATGCTTCCTGCCTTGCCTTTGTTGCTCAGGATTATGTTTGCTATTGCCATTCTGGATTTATTCTTGTTCTGAATGAACTTTCAGCATATTTTCTCTAGATCTGTGAGGTGTGCTAATGATATTTCGATTAGGATTACATTGGTCTGTGCAAAAATTTCTGGAGTACGGCCATTTCCAGAATACTGATTCTTCCTATCCAAAAGCAAGGAATGTCCTTCCACCTTCTGAAATCCTCTTCAATCTTTTTTTTCAGAGTACTGTAATTTCATTGTATAGATCTTTTACTTCTTTTGTTAGATTAATTCCTAAGCATTTTAATTATTTGGATGCTATTGTGAATGTATGGTTTCCTTCATTTCTTCCTCAGTGTATTTGTTGGTTTTGTATAAGAATGCTATTGATTTTTCAAGGTTGACATACCCAGCTATAATACTCAATTAGTTTATTAATTCTGTGAGCCTTTAGGTAAAATTTTTGAAGTCTATGTAAAGCATCATGTCATCTGCAAATAGTGATTATTTCACTTCTTGCTTTCCTATCCTTATTCCTTTTATTTCTCTCTCTTGTCTAATTGCTCTGCTAATGTTTCCAGAACTATGTTGAATAGGAGTGGTGACAGTGGACATCCTTGTCTTGTTCCTGATTTTAAAGCAAAAGCTTTCGTTTTTTTGTCCACTTAGTACAATATTGGCTGTTGGTTTGTCATAGAGGGCTTTTATCAGATTGAGGTAAAGACTAACTATATGATTTTCTGTTGGATAATTATCATGAATGAGTGTTGGCCTTTTTCAAAAGCTTTTTCTGCATCTGGTTTTTGTCTTTGGCTCTCTTCATATGATGTATTACATTTATTGATTTGCATATATTGAACTATCCCTGCAGCCCTGGGATGAATTTGATTTGGTCATGGTATATTGTCTTCTTGATGACTTGCTGCATTCTGTTTGCTTGTATTTTACTGAGTATTTTTGCATCTATGTTTTTTAGGGAGATTGGCCTGTAGTTCCCTTTATCTGGTTGGGTCTTTTTCTGATTTCTGTATCAATATAATACTTGACTCCAGAAAGGAATTACAGAGAATTTCTCCCCTTTAAGTTTCATTAAAGAGTTTGAGGAGTATTAGCATTAAATCTTCTCTGAATTTATTGTAGAATTCAGCTGCAAATCCATCAGGACATGGACTTTCCTTGTTGGTACATTTTTAATCATGTTTGAAATTTAATTAACTGATATTTGGTTATTCCAAATTTTTATATCTTCTTGATTCAGCTTTGGTAATTCATACGTATCTAGGAAGGTGCCCATTTCTTCTACATTTTCCATCCTATGAGAATAAAGATTTCTGAAATACATACTGAAGATGCTCAGAATTTCTACAGGATCTGTTGATTTTACCTTTTTCTTTCCTTACTGCATGAACTTGAGTTTTTTCTTTCCTTTTTTAATTTTTTTTTCAAGGAACCAATTCTTTGATTCGTTAGTTCCTTTTATTGCTTTTCTTTGTCTTTATTGTGTTAATTTCTGTCTGATCTTTATCATTTCCTTCCTTCTTTGGGATTTAGCTTGACTTGCTCTTCTTTTTCTAGAATTTTGAGATGTAGCATTAGGCTATCTATTTGTTCTCTTTTCCTGTTGTGTGAGTTCACTGCTATAAATTTTTCTCTGAGGATTGCTTTCACCGGATCCCAAATATTCCAATAAGTTGTATTTATATTTTTGTTTGATTGTAGATATTTTTTAATTTCTTCTTTAATTTCATCTGTGACCTATTGTTTGATCAGTATTGTGTTTTATGATTTCCATGTGTTTAACGAGTTTTGGTGGGATCTTTTTGTCATTAATTTCTAATTTCATTGCACTATGGCCCAATAGTATGCATGGGATAGTATTAATTTCTGTGCATTTACTTAAACATGTTCTATGGGCTAGTTTGTGGTCTATTTTACCAAACATCCACTGCGAAGCTGAGAAGAACGTGTATTCTGATGTTGTTGGGCAGATATCTCTGTAAATGCCTATGAAGACTATCTGTTCACAAGTTTGGTTTACTTTGCTCATTTTTTGTCTAGCTCATGGATCTTTCTGTTTCAATGTGGTGTTAAGGTCCTCCTTTACAATTGTGTTATTGCTTATTTGGTTTTTTATGTGTATAGAAATTTGTCTTATATAGTTGTGTACTGTCATATTTGGTGTATACATAAATATGATTGTTATCTCTTCATTTTGAAATTTTCCCCTAACAAGTATGTAGTGACCTTCTTTATTTCATTTCATTATTCTTGGTTTGAATTTCACATTATCTGCAAAAAGAATAGCTACCCCTGCTAATTTCTGCATTCTTGTTGCATGGAATATTGTTTTATATCCTTTGATTTTCCATCTATGAATTTACTTCTAACTTAAATGTGTTTCTTGTATATAGCATATTGTTTGATTTTGATTCTTGATCAATTCTGCCAGTCTATTTCTTTTAAGTGGTGAATTGAGGCCATTTACATTGATAGTTATAACTGACATGTATTGGTTTATTTTTTCATATTATTTTGTGGCTGTTGGTTCCCTATTTTTTCCCTGTGTTTAATTGCTTGCCTTGCTTGGTGGTTTCTTTCTGTTTTCTTTTTTCCTGAAACTGTGGTCATTTTTTATCTCTTTCTAGAATATCTTGGGCTGGGGATATAGCTCAGAATGGCTGGGGATATAGCTCAGTGGAATAAGCGCCAGTTTAGCAAGCGCAGGGTCTGGAGTTTGATCCCTAGTACTGCCAAAAAAAAAAAAAAAATTAAGTGTAGAATATCTTTCAGTATTATTTGTAGTGTTGTTTTTATGGTTGTGAATTTCTTCAGCTCTTCTTTGTTGTGGAAGTGTCCTACTCCTCCATTAATTTTGAATGATAGTTTTGCAGGGTACATCAGTCTAGTTTGAAAATTTTATTTCGGGCCTTGAAATACTTCATTCCAAATTCTTGTTGACTTGATGGCTTGTGTTGAGAAAACTGCTCTCATTCTTATGGGTTTTCCTTCATACTTCATCTGGGTTTTTTTTCTCTACCAGTTTTTAATATTTTCTTGTGCTGAATCTCAGGCATCGTGATTATTACAAGCCTGCGTTTAGATTTACTTTTTGTGTGGCTCACTGGAGGTGTATATGGCTCACTCACCTGCAGTGTCACATTCCTTTCCCATTCTTGGGAGATTTTCTGCTAGTTCTTCTGAAAAGTCTTTTTATGTCGTTTGTGCTGAGTCCTGCAGTTTCGCTGATACATGTTATTCTGCTGCTGTTATTCTTTGCATTGTCTTGCAGCTATTGTTATTTCTTCGGTCCTTTTTATTTTTAAGGGATCTCACTTTTCATGGTTGTTAGCTTCAATGCTGTCTTCAATGGCTGAGAGTCTAATTCCAGTTTTTTCAAGTGGCTTTTTTCAGCTTTCAGTGGAATTTTTAATTTTCTGGATATCTGTTTGAATCTTTTTCGTGCAGTCTGGGTCTTTCTTATATTGTTCATTCAAGGTTTTCGTCATTTTTGTATGGTCCTGTCATGGTTTTTTCTCACTGCTGAAGCAAAATAGTCAACACCTTAAAATATGGAAGGAAGGGTTCCTTTAGCTCACAGTTTGTGGAGGTTTCAGTCCACACCAGCTGGCTCCAAGGCGGGGTGGCGCATGCCACTGGGCAACAGTTCATGGTGGTGGAAAACAGCAAATCAGCAAGAGCAAGGAGGGCAGACCAGCAGCAGCAGCAGGGAAGTCTCTCTCTCCCTTCGTCATATTGGATACAAGATACCCTCCCCGGGTGGGTGCGGCACTCACACCCAGAATCCCAGCACTGGACCATGAACCAATCAGAAAATCTAGAAGCCTGACCCATGACTGCATCAGGCTTTGGGGGAAATCTAGACACGAACAATAACAGTGTGCTCCTTTCTTATCTGTGTTTCCTTAGATATGCTCAGCAATTCTTTCATTATGGTTGTCATTTCTTTTTTTTACCTAAGGATTTATTTCTGATCTGATTTCTTCTATAGCCTCTGGGAGTTGTTTCTTTACTTCAGTTGCTATCGTTTCAGAAATTTCAGATGTGTGTCTTCCAATCTGTTCTATGTTGTGTCTCCTGGACTTGTTGTGAGTGGATTGGAGGTCTGAGATTGCATTTTGCTCCTTCATCTTGTCATTTTTTGGGTTACTCAAGTGGAGCAGGTTGCTGTGTTCCAGGTACTTCCTGTACTGACTGCTCTTCCTGGAGTGTAGGGAGATTGGTCACATCCTGGGTTTCACTGGACAAACTGGTTGCCAAGCCCTGGGTGCTTACTGCACTGGCTGCCCTTCCAGGGGAGCACAAAAGATGGGTCAGGCATTGCATTCCTCTGTGTCAGTTCTTCAGTTGATATATATCTGTTTTACCTCCACTTATTCACAATAATAATTATTATTATTATATAAATATATATATTTATTTATCATTATTACTGCATCTAGTACTGTGGCATCTGTTCACATTTCTTTAGGTCAAAATAGCTATTAACACCCATCTTTATTATGTTACTGGGAAATTCTTCATATTGTTATATTTTCTATAGATTATAGGCCAAATAGTATATATATAATTTTGACACAATTACTTTCTAAATGCATGGAGGATTATATTTCATCCTTTGACTTTCATTCTATGAATTTCTTTGTGTGTTAAATGCATTTCTTGCACACAGAATATGGCGGGATCAGCTTGTTGATCCATTCATCCTGTCCATTCTTTTGGTTGGTGAATTGAGAACATTTACACTGATGGCTGTCCCAGATATGAACAGGGATCCCTCAACTACTGTGGGAGTGACTTTCCACAGACCCCTGAGACGGGTGCAAGTAAGCACAGTAGCACCATTATATTTATTTTATTATTTATATATATTTTAAAGGTTTGTAAACCCTTCCTACACTCCTATAAACCTTTCTCATTCTCTCACTAACATTTACCACACTCTTATAAACACTTCATATGTTTTTAACCACTTTGTACACTCTTAAACCTATGTAATTTTGAGAACATGTAAAATTCTCTGTGGGTACCCAATGTGAAGTGGACAAGGAGAGATGCTGAAGGTATGGGCACAGTGTGGGTGAGCAAACAGACTGATGCAAAGGTCACTGAGCCAGTCAGCACCTGGGATACAGAATGCAGTGCTGTGGCTGGTCACTTTCCATTCTGTCAACCAATAGTGTGCTGTATACAATCTCATGTTAGCAAACTTGCACAAGAGGTAATGGTGTACTCCATTTCCATTGTGTACAGTATAGCATTCAACTGCTGATGAAATACTGCATTTTATTTCAACCTAATATTCTTTTAATATGTTTGAAGTAAGATTTTTTATATTTTTGCGTTTTAATTTTTTAGACAAAAGTAACTAAAATTATTATATATATATATTATATATATATATATATGTATATATATATACCTATATACTGCAAAATTCCTCAAGATAGCAGAAACTCTGCGATGATTGTATTGTCTTCTCTTTCTCATGATTTTTGAGTTGTTGGTTCTGTGTATTTCCCTTCTATTTATTTGCATGCCCTGCCTGGTGTCACTTTTCTTTTGGTGTTCTTGTGATTGTGGTCTTCATTTTCTCTTTCTAATATGTCTAATATGTCTTTCAGAACATTCTGAGGAGCTGCTTTTGTGGTCATGAATTTCTTTAGTTGTTCCTATTCATGGAACTATCTTATTTCTCCATAGCTTTTGAAAGATAGTTTTGTGGAGAAAATCAGTCTGGATGGGGGTTGTTTTCCTTTAGGGCTTGAAATACTTTATTCTAAGCTCTCCTTGATTTGGTGGGGGTATGTTGAGAAGTCTGCTGTGATTCTGACAGGCTTCTCTTTATAGGTGATGTATTTCTTTTCTCCAACAGCTTTTAATATTGTATTCTTGGGCTGAGTTTCTGGAACTTTGATTATTATATTCTTTGTTGTAGGTTTATTTTGTTTATGCCTCTTTGGAGCTTTATATACTTCATTTATTTGTGTGTTAAATTGTTTAACCATGTTTGGGAAGTTTCCTCCCATTATTTCTGTGAAGAAATTTTTTAATGCTAATAGACTAGCTTTCTCATTTACCCCACTCTTATGTTGTGCTTCCTTACTTCCTCTTACAGCTGTTGAATTGATTCCTCATGGACTGTTGTTGTTTTTAAAATATTTTTCTTTTCATGGTCACTAGCCACAACCTTGCCTTCTAGATGTGATATTGTATCCTTGCCTTGCTCAATCTGTTATGCATACTTTCAGTGGAGATTCTCATGTCTTGTATTTTTGTTTGGACCTGTTTCATGGATTTTAAAATTTATTTCCTATGTTGAGTATTCATGGTTTTCATCATTTTCCTAAGCTCTTTTATTTTTTTTTCTGTATGTACTCTAGTGTATTTCATTTTGAACATCATTTCTTTTTGTACCTGAGAGATTATTTTTTCCATTTGTCTACTGTTGCTATCATTTCAGAAATTTCTGGTAGTTAGATTCCAATTTTCTCTATCTCACTGTGCTCTGGACTTGTCCTAAGTATGCTGAGGGTCTGGGATTACATTTTGCTTCTTCAGCTTGTCATTTTTGTTTTCTATTTTTATTTTATTTTATCTTCTGTGTGATGCTTGCCAATTTCTTATGGTTAGGAGCTTTATTAATGAGGATTCCCTAGTATTGAGGCTTCCCTAGTAGTAAGGAAATGTCTGTTCCTTGGGAATGTCTTCTAGATGTAGATGGTTTTCAGACTTTATGTCTAACTCAAGAACATACCTGCACAACTTATCAAGGATGAAACTTGCTATTTATCTCAGCACCCAGTCCTTTGTTCCTGGAGTATGGTGATGACTATCAGCCTATACAATCACAGTGTTATCATACAATGGAGTAAAATTGATCATATCATGTATGAAAGCCTGGCTAGAGTAACACAGTTAGCAATATTAATAGCATTAAGTACTGCCTAGCTACTGACAAACTGTCATAACTATTAACCTGATACCTTTAATCATAGGAGGAAAGTCCACAGTTATATAACAAAATCTAACATTTACCAGAAACTTGTATGCATTGATTTTCCCTTTCGTGGAATGATTTTATCGCATTGCATGCAGGGTGGTTGCATTTAAGAGGGACAGAGGACAAAATAGAGAATGGAGTAAAATACAGCAGAAACAAGGCTGCAGGCCAAAGGGTGATCCCGAAAGCTGTGAGAAACTGGAGGGCATGGGAGAGAAAGTGTGAAAGAGAGAGTGAAGGAACATTGAAAGGAACCAATAAGAGAAGAGACAACGTTTACCCATGAAAATCATAAAATCAAGAGATAGTTCAGGAGGGAAAGATGAATAAAAACAAACAATAAGAAAAGTAAGAAATGCAAATAATGACAAAAGAAAGAAAAGAGGGCAAATTAAGTCCAAAATAATCACCAAAACAACCCAAAACAAAACCCCCACCAGAAATAAAAAGAATAACTAATCAGACAAACAAAGAACAGTAAAAGCAGTAAAATTACTCTGGTATGCACACTTCTGGATTCAAACCTGAAAGTATACTACAAACCTACTGTAATAGAATCAACATGGTACTGGCTAAAATACAGACCAGAGGATCAATGGAACAGGCTAGAAGAAACAGCCACAAACACAAACACACTCAGCCACCTAATCTTTGACAAACGGGCCAAATAAATTCACTGGAAGAAAGATAGCCTCTTTAATAAATTGTGCTGGAAAAATTGGCTTGCCACTTGCTGAAGACTGAAAATAGACCCAAGTCTATCACCATGCACCAAACTCAAGTCAAAATGGATCACAGACTTCAACATTAAAACCGAAACACTCAGTCTATTGGAAGAGAAAGTAGATAAAGATCTTGAAGATATAGGAGTAGGCAGAGAGTTCATGAACAGAAAACTAACTGCATGTGAAATACTTCAAAGAATCAACAACTGGGATCTCATCCTATTGAAAAGTTTCTGCACATCTAAAGAAATCACCAGCAGATTAAAAAGAAATTTCCCACAAATTGGGAAAAAATTTTAGCTGACTGCCCCTTGGACAAGCTCTTCTATTTAGAACATATAAAGAATGAAAAAATCATCCACCTCTCCAAATTCAAAGACCCAATATGAAAATGGGCATCTGAGATGAATACACACTTCTGAGATTAAAAAATACAAATGGCAAATAACACATGAGAAAATGTTCATCTTTAGTCATTTGAGAAATGCAAATTGAAACAACACTGAGATTTCACCTCATCCCAGTAAGAATGGCTATCATCAAGAAATCAACCAATAACAAATGCTGATGAGGTTGTGGGGAAATAGGAAGTCTTGTCCACTGCTGGTGGGAATGCAGACTGGTGAAACCACTGTGGAAATCGGTTTGGAGATTCCTCAGCAGAGTAGGTCTAGAGATCTCATTCAACCCAGCTATTCCCCTTCTGGGTATGTCCGGCGCCACTCCCGACCCGCAGAAGACAGCACACAGACGATCAGATTCTGTAACGTGTTTCTTTATTGGACACAGCACATACCCCACAGGAGTCCACTCTCTGTGGCTCCTTCCGGGCTTCTTCTTCTTCCAGCTTCCCGTTACAGCAACTTATATAAGGGCGGTTAGCAAATCACACTACGCCACGTGGGCCTTCAGGATTGGTTT